>JAXIVD010000772.1:0-2500 GCA_036785275.1 Cancer borealis
ATTATCCCCTTAGTGATCTAGCTATTAACACTGCTGCTTCTGTTACACCGCCAGCACCAGCCAACTTAGCATCACTTCAGTGTTATCGCGGCCAAATTACACGCTGGTACGCTATACAGGTGAGCGAGAGCCGGTTACCTGTGTATAGGGTTTGCAAGGAAGATGACTGAAGGTATGTAAGTGTGGACTGCTGACTGATTGAATAAGGTAAGGTAAAAAAAATAGATATGTAAGAAAAAAGTGAATAAATTTGTGTGATGTGAATGAGTACTTTCCATCTTGTATAAATTTGTATAATCAAATTTTTTTTCTTATCGATCTATCTATCTATCCTGAAGGTATTGCAACATGTCGATTCTTATCAGTGTTTTGTATCATGACTACTATTACTATGACTACTATTACGATACTGCCTAATGACCACGCTCGTGTCGATAGATTAAGACACTTCCAACGTTACTTTTCAGCCCACATCACTGCTATACTTAACGCCTCAAGTAGTAGTAAGGTAACATCTCACTTCAACACAGAATTATACTTGAACTCCTTTACCACCACAACACATCCATTTAGAAAGTGAAAACAGTCCTAATATAAACACACATACATTCCTCCACATGCATTCCACCTACTATTCCACCTCCTCCTCTCCACCTCTTCTTCCACTTCCACTCTTCACCTCTTGTATCACTTTTTTCCATCGTGCCTGTATTACTGCCTTCCTCCTCCTCCTCCTCCTCCTCCTCCTCCTCCTCCTCCTCCTCCTCCTCTTCCTCACACCGGACAGCGTTACTCACTAATAGCCTCATTACCTCCTTCCCTCCCTCAATAAGTACTCATTCCACTCGCTGACAAATGTGCTGGGAAGGTTGACTACCCTAATCTCTCTCTTCTTCTTTTTTTTTTTTTTTTCTCTCTCTCTCTCTCTCTCTCTCTCTCTCTCTCTCTCTCTCTCTCTCTCTCTCTCTCTCTCTCTCTCTCTCTCTCTGTCTGTCTGTCTGTCTGTCTGTCTGTCTGTCTCTCTCTCTCTCTCTCTCTCTCTCTCTCTCTCTCTCTCTCTCTCTCTCTCTCTCTTCTCTCTCTCTCTCTCTCTCTCTCTCTCTCATCTCTCTCTCTCTCTCTCTCTCTCTCTCTCTCTCTCTCTCTCTCTCTCTCTCATTGTCACATCAAACTCACTCCTTCCTTCCCCTCTTCCTCCTCCTCCTCCTCCTCCTCCTCCTCCTCCTCCTCCTCCTCCTCCTCCTCCTCCTCCTCCTCCTCCTCCTCTGGGCCAAAAGCTTGTTATTATAAGATTATACTCCTTTGTTGTGCAAGTCTTAGCTATTCTTCTTTATTGATCGTATTATTAGCGTTGCTACCACTACTATTAGCACCATTATCTGTGTTGCTTCTACGTGGTTCGAGAGGCAAGTCCCGCATACCCTCCCCCTTGTGATGTCAGGGAAGGGGAAACTTAAATAAAGGGAAAAAGAAGGTAGGGAGGGAACATGTCAGAACTCAGTGTGTTATTACGTTCCAAAGAGGAGGCTGTGGTGGGTGGCTTTGAAGTGAGGTTTATATATCCTTTGAAACGGTAAAAGAAAATTATCTTATACATATATATATATACATATTTCCTCTCTTTTTTAACGATCTTTATGTATCGTTTAGTGTTGAAAAAGGTGCAAAGTGGTAGTAGTATTAAGGTGACATCTTGCTAAAGTATGAAGTTCCTGCCTTGAATTATATATATAAAAAAAGGACTTCATTTCCTTTTGACTTCAATTCGACCACCGGCACCTAACCTGTTTTCATTCGCTAAGTATCAAGAATGTGAGGATAGATAATAGGAGAGAAGGAGGGAGGGAGGAAGGGAAGGAGGTAGGTAGAGAGGGAGGTAGAGAAGGGATATGGAAGTAGGTATATGAGGGATGAGGTTATAAGGAGTTCATTATGTAAGTATAATAAGGAGGGAAGGAAGGTTAGAGGGATATGGAAGTAGGGTTATGATGGAAGGTTGGAAAGAAATCATTAAGGAAGAGTTGGATGATGTGCTTATAAAAGAGGAGGTGTAGGTACGGAAGGGAAGGAGGGAGGGAAGGAAGAAGGTAAGTGAATGAGGAATGTGAGTTCAAATGAATGTGAAAGAGTGAGTAAAATTGAGGAACTGAAGTAAAAAAAGAAAAAAGGGAGGATGAGAACATTTTATAACATCACACACACAGACACACACACACACACACACACACACACACACACACACACACACACACACACACACCGGAAGCACACCTCTCCTTCCCTTCTTCCGTCTCACCTGCGGGGTCAAGCAAGGTACGGTTAATGAGACAAGTTTTTATTGGCAAACACTCGATTATCACCCTCGTCTATTAGCTGGAGATTACGAACAAAAGACCTGTTTTAGTGATGGACGGACACACACACACACACACACACACACACACACACACACACACACACACACACACACACACACACACACACACACACTCCATGTCTG
>JAXIVD010000772.1:10000-22500 GCA_036785275.1 Cancer borealis
GTAGGGAGGGAGGGAGGCAGGGAGGGAGGGAGGGAAGGAGGGAGGTCTCAGAAGCCACAGAACAAGGGAAACCAAAGCAATAAGATAAGCTTATCCCACCGTTAAGAAGACAGCAAAGAGAATCAAACATGTCCTTAGGAATTATATATAGTAGTAGTAAAAGAGTTTTGATTAGGGTTAGGTAAGGTTTGTGTTATTGACTCTCAAACCTCACACTCTTATACACTACACAAGAGTGAGAGAGATAGTGAGACGGGAAATTGTGGCCCAGAACGCAGTGTTACAACGTGTCCTTGGAAATTAATGGTAGTGAAGGAGGTAAGGTTTGTGCTACTGACTTTCAAACCTCAAGCCTTTGGAACCACAGTATATAAAGGTGAATGCATGTACAGTGAGACGGGAAATCGAGACTCTGAACTCGGTGTTATAAAAAGGCGGTGGAAAGGAGGGAGCTGTTATTTGATGTTAAGTTAAGTTAAGTTAAGTTAGGTTAGGTTAGGTTTTGGTTTATTTGAACAGGAAGGTACATACAAAGCCTCGGTGGTAACAAGCAGTAAGAATGCAATATAAGAAAGTTAAATCCTTACTTTTACGATAGGATAAACTGTCACACTAATGGGCGAATAAAAATGAAATGGTTGAATGTATAATGTAGGAAATGTTACTGTATTATCACAAATAATAGCTTTTGACTCTATCTTTACAACAGAGATATCAAATACTACTTCCTGGACATGAAGGCAAAAAGGAAATGGACTTGTTTACCTCACTTATAAAAAATATATATATATATAAATAAATATAGAATAAAAATCCATATAAATAAACTATGGATAAGAACGTTTTACAAGAATAAGAAAACACAAAATTAACTTCACTTCATAAAAAATAATAAAATCGAACTAATTGAATGAAATATAATAAATCTTTTTCCCTTCAAACCAAAACGAACAATACTTCTCTACTTTTTTTTTCTTTTTATATATAAACTGTAACATCATAAAAAAAAATCGTCGACCACAATCTAACAGGAAATAAGAAAATTTTCAGGTCATTATTTAAAACCATAATATCACCACTTCAAGGAAACAAGGACAATAATTTCACTCAATAGAATACTGAACACAAGAATAGGATGTGACGAGCTATAAATCTGGTATCACAAAAAAAGAATTACGCAGACAGGAAGAGGAGGAGGAGGAGGAGGAGGAGGAGGAGGAGGAGGAGGAGGAGGAGGAGGAGGAGGAGGAGGAGGAGGAGGAGGAGGGTGAAGGAGAAGAACGAGGTAAAAGAAGGAAAAGAAAAACGAGGAAAACAACAAGATTAAAAAAAATAGATAAGACAACGACGAGAATGAGAAAGAAAAAAATTAAATAAATAAACACAAACACGACGAATGAGAACAATGGGAGACAAAAAAAAACATTAAAAAAAACACAAGAATAAGAACAAAACAAAACAAATAAACAAAAATATAATAGTAATAGAAAAAAGAAAGAAAGAAGAGGAGGCAGCAGCAGCAGGAGGAGGCAGAAGGAGGAAGAGATGGTTAGGTTAGGTTAGGTTAGGTTAGGTTAGAGTAGCTGCCGGCAGAGGAGTAAATAACACCTCACCTTCACACAGGCGACATTGGGAAGGTTTGAAATTGTCTGCAAATTTGACCAGGGCTGTAGTTAGGGACGGAATGCAGGGTAGACCGACGGGCTGGGAATGTGTGAGGGTCAGGAGGAGGAGAAGGAGGAAGAGGAGGAGGAGGAGGAGGATTAGTTGATGTTGATGTTGATGTTGTTGTTCATGAAAATAACTTCTAAACATTAAAAAAAATAACAACTTTACACCAAATCTTGCAAGTCTATCTATCCATTTTTTCCAAACTAAACACAGACGTCAACAAAAATATAAATAAATAAAATCTCACCACCACACATTTTCGAGTCCTGCTTTGATTATAATGCTTTGTCACCTGTGCTCACCTGTGGCATGCGTGGAGATACCTTTGTGTTCGATTGGTATGAGTTGTGATTACCTGTTGTGTGTGTGTGATCGTGGGAAATTCTTGACATGCCTTGAGGGGGAGTGTGGCAGTGATGGAAATGACAATGATGATGACGATTATAGGTGACTAATATATCTGGGAAAAAGGTGAGGTTAAGGTGATGTGATGTGATGTGATGTTAGTTATGATGTAAGTTTTTCTATGTATGATTCACTTTGTATTTGTATTTGTATTTTTATAGTTGTGATTTATGTATGTGTGTGTTAATATTATTTGACGTATATGTAAAAGTTGATGTATGTATGTATGTATGTATGTATGTATGTATGTATGTATGTATGTACAGTACTTCTATATAGATGAGAAATAAAAGAAAAAAGATAAAATTAATGTGGTGCTTATAGAAATAAATCAATAAAATAATGATAATATATATATGACTACGGTGGGGGAAAATGTTGTACTAATTGACTTCATTAAATAAAATATTTCATAAATATTGAATCACTCTATAATTAGAACTTAAAATTTTCCTCATTATGCATAACGAAACGAAACGTATTTTTTCATATTTATTTGAGCATTTCGCTGAGAGAGAAAGAGAGAAAAAAAAAAAAGAGAGAGAGAGAGAGAGAAATAAAGTAGGAAAGAAAAAGGTAAATAAAAAAGAATTCTAACTATACAAAGCCAAAACAAAAACAAAAATCAACCCCAAAACAATACAACATCTTCCTTCCCTTCCACAACACACCTTAGCCTGACACCCATTTTTTCTCCCTTCACCTCGTGGTTCCTCCCTCGTGTTGTGTTCACCTGCCTCTACCTCACCCAAGAACGTTTGTCTCTCGGCCTCGAAGGTAACAGAGGGAGGGACAAATCCATCCAGGTATTGCAAACAGAGGAGGAAAAAAAGGAAAAAAAGCATACTGGAAATAACAATAGATCAAGGGGAGGTAAAAACAAAAAAATATATATATGGGAAGAGAAGAAATGGAAGTGACAGAAGAGGAGGAGGAGGAGGAGGAGGAGGAGGAGGAGGAGGAGGAGGAGGAGAGGAAATGTAGGAGAGAAACGAAAAATATCCCAAACAAAGGTAGGTGTGTGTATGTGTGTATATGTGTGTATGTGTGTGTGTGTGTGTGTGTGTGTGTGTGTGTGTGTGTGTGTGTGTGTGTGTGTGTGTGTGAGGGACGGTTCCAGCCTTCCCCTAAGCCCCGCCTCCCTTCCACCACCACCACCATTACTCTCCCTCTGTTTGTTTACCTCGCGAGACTTAAATATTGTTGCCCCTCCTGTTTGACGTTTATGGGGGCCGTGATGCGCCTTGGCACGCCCTGATCTATCGTGGGGCGCGGCGGACGTGGCGGGTGTGGGCGCTGACGTGGGGCAAGAGGAAGGGGCGAGAAGAAGGGGCGAAGGGAAGGTTACATCCACGCCACTTTGAAATTTGATGGATGGATGGAAGTACTGTTTCTTGTTACGTTTTGGCTTCGTTTTCTATGTGTTATGTATGTTTATTATAGTGTACCTTATAATTATGTTTATTTATGTTTGTTTTTCTGGTTTTTATTTTAATCATTGTGGGGTTTTTTGTTATTGTTTTTGTTCTTATTTTTATTTTTTATCAGAAATTTCACGTTTTTACTAATACGTTAAGAGACAAAAAAATTGTGAGCTTTTGAGTTTTGAAAATAAGTCGAGAAGAAAACTGCCTCTTACTTTTCTTGCCATGTGTGTGTGTATGTGTGTGTGTGTGTGTGTGTGTGTGTGTGTGTGTGTGTGTGTGTGTGTGTGTGTGTGTGTGTGTGTGTGTGTATCTCACTCTCCTTCTCTCTCTTTCTCTCCTCCTCTCTCTTTCACTCTCTCTCTCCAATAAAGTCACATGACATAGAGAGAAACACATCCCACCACCCAATCATTACACCCCATCCCACCATTGTTATAACACACCTTCCTTCCACTCCATTAGGTCCTCCACTTGTATATAAACCAAACAGAGAACTCAAACAAACACCAAATACACACCATAATACACAGCAGTAGAGTGTATTTGAGATGTATATATCTATGTATGTGTGTATATAACAAGAGTTGAGGTGAAAGGAACCCAAGAGGAAGGAGGGAATAAGGTGCCTTGCCATCATAGCCTTCCTAGAAACAGATGTAAGGTTGGAGACGAGGCAGGTGTGTTGTGGGGACAGGTGTAGAGGACGCCACACGTGTCCTCTACACTTGTCTGTCCTCGTACAGCCTTCGTCCCTTGTACTTATCGCCGATTCGTCACGGTGAGAAAAGGTAATCAGTCAAGACCTCCATCATTATATACAACTATTCACGTTGTTGTTTGAAATTCGTATGCAGCTTTTGCACTTCTAACACGTGTTCTCAAAAAAAATGAAAAAGATAATAATAGTAATGATAATAGATACAAAAAAATTTCATAAGTATATTCATGTTTTACTTTATATATAAGATCTTTTTGGTGTTTTCCATAAGTACGTGTATAACGCTATTTTTTTATGCTATACTGGAGTGAGTAATCTTTCCTTAAGTGCGTGATTACAGGTTACTTTAAGGCCTCCAAGTATTCCTTATTAAGTAATTAAGTTATCGATATTGATTGTATTGGTTACGTAAATATATATTATAAAAAAAAAACAGATTCTTCAGTGATTTATATAAGATCCATTACATAGTTTATTTTTAGTATTAGCTGTTTTTTGTATCCAATAGTAGTAGTAGTAATAGGAGTAGTAGTAGTAGTAGTAGTAGGAGTAGGAGTAGGAGTAGGAGTAGGAGTAGTAGTAGTAATAGTAGTAGTAGTAGTAGTAGTAATAGCAATGGAATTATAAGCATCACCATCATCATCATCACTACTACTACTACTACTACTACTACTACTACTACTACTACTACTACTACTACTACTACTACTACTATAATACTACTACTACTACGACTACCACCACTACTATTACCACCACAATCTTCTCCTGCTCCCTAACACCGGCAGGTAAGATGGAGTGTGTTAAGTACGTACATACACTTCCTGCACTATCACCCTCCCACAACCTTGGTCTCATGAGGGGAAGACTTCGTTCAGCTCACATAATAAACAAAATAACATCGCATTCAGAGGATCAAAACGCACCTAATAATCCTGGAAAAATATCTGGAATTATATGGATTATTTAACTATGTGTTTCCTTGGCTAAAAATACATGTTTCCACGTTTCCCAAGCGTGTTCTAAAAGGTATCTAAATGGAACATATGTATAAAAAACATTAAGATTTAACTATTAATATAATTTTTTTTATCTTTACACATACACATACACAGTTTCCATTCATTCATTCATTCACTGTAAAAAAAAAATTGAAAATATAACACATTCACATCACTCACGATTCTCTTTATAGGACCCGGATGTTAGCCTCAATCCTTAACCTTTGACTTCACCTCCCCCCTCCATGACCTACCCAACACCCCCTTCCTCCACATCCTACCCCTTGCATCCCACCTCCTCCCCATCCCTTCTCCTGTCCCTCTAGGCGATCCTACACCAGTTCTTTGCATGTTCCGTTTTCTTTGTAGCTTGCTTGGAAATCACTGAAATTCCACCTCCATCACTCAAGCATGAAGAAATGTGTGTTTCAGAATTTTTCCTACCACTGTTTTCATGTATTTTTTTCTCTCCTTGTGTGTGTATGTATGTGTATGTGTGTGTGTGTGTGTGTGTGTGTGTGTGTGTGTGTGTGTGTGTGTGTGTGTGTGTGTGTGTGTGTGTGTGTTTGTTGAGTTTTATAATATGTGAGTGTGTTCTACTATACTTTATATTTTGAGTGTGTGGTTATATATGTATTGGTATAAGGAGATGAGATGAGAAAGACCTATAACTATTTTATTTTATTTTTTTGTTATTGTTCCCGTTTCACTATATACAGTTTCACGCCAGTTTCATTAATTGTCTTTATTATTTTTTTTTGAATTGTCTGAAGTGTGTACGATCGGTAATAATGAACCGCATCAACTATCTAATTGGGTCGTTACCTAGAATGCAGTACAATTTGATACCATTCCGTGATCTCATGCAGTGAAGATGTTATATTTATTCATTTCAACGACATTTAATTTTCCATTTTTCAATCTTCGACGTAATTGATACAACTCTAATTATTCAACGTGATAGAAAAACAAACATCATTACCACCCCTTACATAAAAAAAAATAATGACAACGTATGAATAACAGCAACACGAAGCAATAATAATAATAACAATAACAACACGTAATAAAAACAAATGAGCGATACAAACACGTTTTCCTTAACAGTATAACCGTCATTACCATCAATTCATCTGGAATCATAGTATTAGCCATTATAACACCAAAATGCAGCTCACTCTATCACTCTAAAAACTGAATTCACCCCACGCCCACACCCACGCCCCCACCCGCTCACCTGCCTGCTCCCACCTGGTTCACAGTCGACACAGGTAACTAACTAACAGGACACCACTACTACCTCATTAACCTGCATGACTTTTACCTAACGACACTTTATTATTATTTACTTTAGTATAAGAATAATAAGTGTGAGGATGATAACAAGACTAAGGAATTAAGAGAAGTATTATTTTATATTTTTCTCTTTCTTTCTCTCTTTTTTCTAGCCTCTACCAGGCCTATGTACGAGTTTCACGAATTGACTTTTACGATTAATATTTCGTCTCATAAATTTACTTCAACCGAGAAATCTTAAACAATAATACATTTAACAGTATAAAATAAATATGTCAACATTTACATAAACAGGAATTTAGTCTCGACCTGAAAAGAATAAGAAAATAAATTAAGTAAATTTAGATTAACATTTTTTTCATACAACTAAAGAACGTAACATAACACACATTAGACATAGTTATAGAAAATACATTCATACACTATATACAATACAACTTATACTCAACGCACACACACACACACACACACACACACACACACACACACACACACACACACACACACACACACACACACACACACACACACACACACACACATACACACACACCTGATAGACAGTATATATTTCATGCAGGCCTTCCTAATACCACACGTTATAATAATATAGAAATAAGGTCAGGCATAGCACTATATATTGCAGGAACAGAGACCCCTTTCCAGTGAGGCAAAACAGCGCCATTTTATAGAGACCCACAGCGTGACTCCACATAAGTACCGCTCGACCCCACAAACACACACACACACACACACACACACACACACACACACACACACACACACACACACACACACACACACACACACACACACAAACACACACACACACACACACACACACACACACACACACACACACACACACACAGGGCATACCTATATACATACACAACACACACAAAACTATCATTCACATTGGTTTTACGCATATATATAAATTTAAAAAGAAAAGTTAAAATATATTAGAATGAAAATAAGTTTATGATTAGATACGATTATTTTTAGAGCATTATTTAGCCACATTATTTTTTTTTTTTTTTCAAATAATATAGAAAATAGGTTTAGGATATAACTTGAAAATACGATAATTTATTAATGATATAAATTCCAAAAACATTTCATAAATAAACATTGTTAAACTAGAATAAAAAAGAAAATTCAAGAAGTTGTAGCGAAAAAAATATAAATTGAAAATGATTGATAAATAACCGAAAATTAATTGAATAAACTAAATTAGAGTGATTGAGAAATGAAAAAAGGGAGAACAAATGTAAAAATAATGAATAAAATTAATATATATGAAGAATAAAGAAGAAAAACGAAAAAAAAAAAAGAGGAGAGATGAAGTAGAATAAAAAAGCAAATAAAGGAATTAAGAACATAAAATAAATTAATAGGAATAAATAAAACCAACAGAGAGGAATAGAAGGTACGGTACTAGGATAGATAGGAAAGGAAGGAAGGAAGGAGAGGAGGGGTAGGGATAGGAATGTGTGTGGGGGGTGAAGGATTAATAGGAGGGTAAAGGGGGGTAGGGTAAATCCAGCAGTAGGCGTGGTGAGGGAGTGTTAAGTCCCGCCCACTTTACCTGTCTTTGACGCACACACCTGATGTCTCTTTACCTGTGTTCGTATGATTACCTGTGGCCAAAACTTTAACCACCACCACCACCACCACTACGACAACAATAACAACAACAACAACAACAACAACAACCCCATTCTGATTTCTCTTTCTTTTTCTTTCTCTCTTTCTTACTTCATTTATTTTTGTTTTTTTCATTCCTTCTGTCCTTCTGTCTTTCTTTTTGTATCTTAACAGTGCTTTAATACGTCTATCTCATATCATTTATACAATTTCTTTCTCTCTCTAATTTTTTTTTTCTTTCTCTCTATCTCTCTTTCTTTCTATATATATCAGAGTGTCAGTCCATCAGCTTCACATCACTTAATCTGCATCACGATATCAGTGGCACATCATCATCATCATCCCCCCCTACAAGGCACATCGCTCTCAATCACTCCTAATGCAAACCTCATCATAATACACAACCAGACGCTATCCTCCGCACCACAATGTTAGGTAATAAATACTAAAATCACACACACCTAAATTAAACGTTAACATATACACTGCAAGTCAAACACATAATGCAATATTTCATTATGAGTATACGAACGTGGACGTATAAAATAATAATAAATAAAAAGATACTATAAATAACTTACATATGCAAATAAAAGTAGAAGTAAATACTGAACCAACATAGAAAGGTAAACAAAAAGATAGACAGGTATAGAAGCTTAATGAACTGCAATACCTATAATGAGAACAACGAACTGACACACAAATCTATCATCAATATTCCCACAGGTGTGACACGACAGGTGCATCACTACATCAATTACCTACACACCTGGCCATACACACAGGTAACTCATGCATAACCTATAGTGAATAACATAGCTGATGACACATGACAAAGCGATATATAAAAATGTATAACAGATGAATAGAATAACAAAGATTAGAGTAACAGGAAGATAGGTTAATGATGTTTGAAGGGAAGGCAATGTAAAGGTTATGTATGTAAGTGTGTGTGTGTGTGTGTGTGTGTGTGTGTGTGTGTGTGTGTGTGTGTGTGTGTGTGTGTGTGTGTGTGTGTGTGTGTGAATTCAGATCACCCATTCACACACTTCTTATATCCTTGCCACATACTCTCCCTAAACATGGTCTCTATAATTCCTACATCCTCCCTCTCCCTTCCATCCCTTCCCATCCTCCCTCTCTCTTCCATCCTTCCCATCCTCCCTCTCCCTTCCATCCCTCCCATCCTCCCTCCTCCCTCGGTTTCCTCACCCTGAAAGCCAGTCAGATTTCACACACAACCCCAAACCCAGATAAGAGACAGAAACTAGGAATAAAAAGCGGAGCCTTATCAAGATTAACAACTGAAATATTAAAGGACTCGTTTCTGCAATTTAATATAGTTTTTTTTTTCTCTCTCTCTAAGTCACACAAAAATGTTGGATCGTGTTAACACCCGCTAGTTATCTCCCGCCGCCTTCCCTCCTTATCCTACTGTGACAACCACCCAAGGATACATTAACTTAGATAACCTGCACAAAAATTCGCTTCCTTCCTTCCTCCTCCTCCTCCTCCTCCTCCTCCTCCTCCTCCTCCTCCTTCTCCTCCTCCTCCTCCTCCTCCCTCCACGGACCGAAGATGGTAATAAGTATTCACAGAGACAATAAAAGTTTTTGTTGCTCCTTCTTTGCGTGGTGTGTGTGTGTGTGTGTGTGTGTGTGTGTGTGTGTGTGTGTGTGTGTGTGTGTGTGTGTGTGTGTGTGTGTGTGTGTGTGTGTGTGTGTGTTGTAAGAGAAACAGGAATGGACACGCTCAGATTATGCTTATAGATAGCAGACGAAAAAATTTTAAACGAAACAAAAAGGGAAGAACAAAAAAAAAATAAAGAAAAAAAACTCACCCAGAATAGAGAACATGATAGAAAATAAACGATAACGGAAAACTAGAAAAAAAAAAAAAAAAAAAAAAAAACATAGAGAGAGAAAAAAAGAAAAAGAAAAGTGTGAGGTATCCATCCAACAACAGTCTATCAATAACAACAAATAATTACCTCATCTATTCCACCAATAACTAACTAACTAACCACTCACCCATTGACTCTTCCCTTAACAAGCACGGACACAATCACCTAACAACCACTGATCACAACTACTACTAACGCTACCTACCACTTACATCCTTCCTTTCCGTTCTACCCCATGCATCCTGTCTCAAACCTGTCCTAACCCTCACCCTCCACACCCCCAAACACACCCCCAAACACGTCCCCAAGCCCCCCCAAACACCCCATCCTCCCCTGCCCCGCCCCAGACGATAAACCCGCGTGACTCATGGCTGCAGAAGACCCCAACTGCGACACTTATTAACGGATATATTATAAACACAATCAAATAATTAGAGTCATTTGTAACTGTGGTTAATTAAGGGACTGGTCATTTGTAGCCGCGAGGAGGGAGGGAGGGGAGGAGGAGGAAGGGGAAGGGAGGGACAGGGAGACACGAAATGAGGAGAATGATGAAGAAATGTGGGGAAGAGAGAGGAAAGTGAAGATTAAATTAGGGTTAATCTTGCTACTGATGGTGATGATGATGATAATTAGGATAATGATAATGATAATGATGATATGAACAAAATAAGTGGTAATAATTTAATAACAACGACACTACAACAACTATTACAACTATTACTATTACTATTAGCATTGTTTCTTCATTAGTAGTAGTAGTAGAATAGGAAACAACAACAGAAGTTTATGTACTTAAATACTTAACCATCTTACTACACTAGAGGTAAAAATTAAATAGACCATGTGTGTGTGTGTGTGTGTGTGTGTGTGTGTGTGTGTGTGTGTGTGTGTGTGTGTGTGTGTGTGTGTGTGTGTGTGTGTGTGTGTGTGTGTGTGTGTGTGTGTGTGTGTGTGTGTGTGTGTGTGTGTGTGTGTGTGTAATTAACAGGTGCGTGTCTGTGACCGTTCTTGGCTGTCTGCCGGCGAGCCTCGAATCAGCTCCAAATTAAGACTTATGTTGCCCATCAATGCATTCCCTTCACGAGAAATAGAATGCATTGGTTTGTCTTCTATCATCCATCCATCCATCCATCCATCCATCCATCCATCCATCCATCAATAATAATAATAATAAAAACACAAAAAACAAGAAGAAGTATGCAAAACCTTCCCTCATTAGTACACAAGAACAAGTATTATTACGTAAATTATTCTAAGTATCTTCCTGTAACAGCATAAATACATAACATAATGAGATGAGTTCGTGTATGAGGGAGGACATTAGGGTGAGGAGGAGGCCATGGGACGGAAACTAGGGTGATAGGAGGTGATAGGAGGTGATAGGGTGAGATTAGAAAGGGGATGTGAGGACGTTGGTGTTTCTGATGTTGAAAGGGAAAGGTAGAGATGGAAAACAATGCAGGGAAATTTTAATGATAATTTCCTTCCGGATTATACATGTTATTCCATTTTCCTTCTTTTTTTATATATGGGTTTGTGTTTTGTGTTTGTGTGTCATTCTCTCTTGTTTTGGGGAATGACACTAAAAATTAAATCATAATAAAAGGAAACTTATCATTTATCACCTGTCACATTTTGTCGGTAGGTGTAAATGTCACTGAATTAATAAAAGAGAAACAATTAAATGCCCGGTACATATTATTACCTTATCTCACCAAGAATCTCCTGTTTTCCATCCATTACATGCATGTCCAATGTGCAAACTAGAGTCACAACAAGGACCGCTGCACCGCCATGCTGCTCGTTAAAACAGATACACATCACACTCACTCATGATTAGAATCTGAATAAACTAGATGGAAAATTTACCGATGAAAACCCTCACGAACACAGTCTAGATATACTATACAGCGAGGAAATCACGTACACAATATAGAGTACAAAGGACTTACACCCATATGCCTAACTTAATCAAAACAATAATACAACCAAACCTAACCAAACAAAAATGAAACCTAACCTAACAAAACAAAAAAACAATGAAACCTAACCTAACCTAACTAAACCTAACCAAAAGAGCAATGCAACCTAACCTAACCTAACCAAAACTCCAACCCAAACACAACGTAAACAGTATCGGAGACCGTAAAGCCATGCGGTACACCAACCATTACATATTTCACTTAACCTGACTTCCTTGGGTCTGCGCAGCTAAGGAGAGATTAGCGTCAGGGCCAAGGCAAGGACGACCCAATGAACGACCCTAAATTGCACCCTCCGTCCTGCACCTTCACCGCTACCAGGGAGAAACTACGCTCAACTTCACTTCCTCTCTAAATCACACCGTAAAAATGACTCCACAAAGGCGATGTGCACGAAATTTTTGCAATAGACGTATTCGCACGTTTTATATTGCAGAGAGTAGG
>JAXIVD010000772.1:27500-32500 GCA_036785275.1 Cancer borealis
GGGAAGGGGAAAAAAGGGGAAACGTGTGTTGGTTCTTGTATATCGTGCTGCCCCTTTGACACCTGGTGATGTTACCTGCCGCAGGGCCCACCAAGACGCCTCACCTGCCCGTTAACGAGGCCTAGGGGGCTGTGGAGGACCGGGGGGGTAGGGGGTGTTGTTGAAGGGTGAGGGGGGAGGCAGGGGCTAGGTTGGGGGGAAGGGGGCGTGTCGCAGCCAGGTGTGTGACAGATAATACGGTATACAGGCTGTGTAGTGATACTGTATCGTCCAATCAGATAGATACACACACACACACACACACACACACACACACACACACACACACACACACACACACACACACACACACACACACACACACACTGTTGTTGTTATTGTTGTTGGTAATAAGTACGATTTTGCGGTATTGTTTTAGGACGATAAGATAAATAATGAACGTTTTATTATTTATCAATGTGAAGGATATTGTATATAAGGGATCTCTCTCTCTCTCTCTCTCTCTCTCTCTCTCTCTCTCTCTCTCTCTCTCTCTCTCTCTCTCTCTCTCTCTCTCTCTCTCTCTCTCTTTCTCTCTCTCTCTTTTTCACCACCACACTCCCGCTGCGTCAGGACAAGTAACATGACCCTAACTTAATCGACACACCACCACCACCACCACTACCACCACCATCACCACCACCACCACCACCACGACTTGTCCGGAAACATACCCGCCTTCCCTTTTTTTCCCTCCCGCTGGGCGTCGTGAGGCTTATAAGACGACGCTTAACTCGCTCCATTGACTCAAACATTACCCTCGCACCCAACTTTCTCCCGGTCTCTCCCGCTCGTAAAAAAAAAATATAATAAGGATATATAAAAAAAAAAAGAGTATGCTATTGGTGAGTGAATACATAACGTTTTACCCCCTCGTAGAACACACCCCTTGTAGCCCGGCGTGGATGGTGATTGGTGGAGGGCGTGTTTACATCCCTGGGCTTAACCAATCACAAGGCGAGAGGGAGGGATTTGATGACGTGTGTCACTCAGACGTGCAATGCCAGACACACTTACAAAACTGCTTCTATTTTACTCCCCTCTACTCCCCTCCCCTCCCCTCTTCCCCTCTGCTCTTATCTACCTCCCCCTCACTTTACCTCCCTCAAGATACTCCTCCCGTCTGGTCCCTTCCCTCTGTCCTTTCTCCCCCTTTCCTCCCCTTCCCCTCTCCCTCCCCTCTATCCTCCCCTCACCCTCCCCACTCTCCTCCCCTCTTCTCCCCTCACCTACGACGATCTAGTTTTCGTTAATTACACAGAAATAGACGGAATTGAGGTTGTTATTATACTGTATATGTGCCTTTTTATCCTCTTATCTGCACTTACGAGACATAGAGAGAGAGAGAGAGAGAGAGAGAGAGAGAGAGAGAGAGAGAGAGAGAGAGAGAGAGAGAGATAGAGAGAGAGAGAGAGAGAGAGAGAGAGAGAGAGAGAGATGGTTACGCCGTTGTACCTCGCTCGTAACACTAAGAACAATCTGTATCACAAAATGTACTCAAGGCAAGACTGGCCTAACCACCAAGTATTGCCTCGCATCCCATCACCACCACCATCACCATCACCACCACCACCACCACCAACACCACAACACCAACACCACTACCAACAACTACAACTACAAAAACCAAATAACCTTTACATATAATAATAAAAAAAACACATTCATACTATATTTCAAAGCTAGCTACAAAAAAAAAACACAATACACAATACACACACACATACACACATACATATATACACAGGTGACGCACAGGTAACCCCCCCATCCCTCCACCCCTCCCACCCCAACCCTAACCCCCTAAACCCCCTACCCCCCCTTCCCCTCCCTACCAGTACCAAGGGACCAGCATACAGAGCCAGCAGGGGCCAGCCAGCACAAGGTTTGCCAAATTCATGAGCAAACAGCACATGTATAAATAATGATCCTCGGACACCTACTATTGGCTGGCTTAGCAAAGGGAACCAGCCAATGAGGAGCCTTCAAACTGCGCTGCGTGTGTCGGCAAAAACCAAGTAAGAAAAAAAAATAAAAAGTTAATACAAAAAAAGAGAGGTGAATACAATTTTTCAGTCATAAAACAAAGGAAAGAAAGAAAGTCTAAGGAATTCTCTTATGATTATACAACAAGAATAATTTACAAGGATAGTATAGTTGTGCATTGTGGGTTAAGGTAAGGTAATTAGGTGTATTAATTATGTTATTTAAGCGGGGGTAAAGGGGGGGGTAGGGGGAAGGGTATAGGAGGAGGAGGTCATAATGAAAAGAGTCAACAGTAATTCTCGCAAAGCCACACAGCAAATGAATATAATTATGTTTGTATGTGTGTTTGTATGTGTGTGTGTGTGTGTGTGTTTTTGTTTTTGTTTTACTGTCGTCATGTTATATAAGAAAAGAAACATTATCTTATTTAATTCCACGTTATATTTGTTGCCACGAAGCTAAATTCTGCCTTATGGAATTCTCTCTCTCTCTCTCTCTCTCTCTCTCTCTCTCTCTCTCTCTCTCTCTCTCTCTCTCTCTCTCTCTCTCTCTCTCTCTCTCTCTCTCTCTCTCACAGTGTAATCCTTCCTTCCCTATGTTTGCCGTCGTTTACTTTTACAATAAACCCGAATCACAAAACATTAGCAGAGGATTATTACAACCTGTGACGGACTGGCTGCTCATTGTTTACCTTGCAACGACAACACGGAAATGAAGCAAACAAAAGATATATAAAGGAAACTATCTATCTATCTATCCCAGCTTAAATACCTTTGATGATAATAGTAATAGTAATAGTAATAATAATAATAATAATAATAATAATAATAATAATAATAATAATAATAATAATTGCAACGTTCTTCTATTATTGTTTTTTTCAGATGCGTGGTTTGTGTGTATGTGTTTTGTTTTGTTTTTACCGTGTGTGCGCGTGCGTGTGTACGTGCGTGTGTGCACAACACAATAAAATAGACTTGAAAGTATATTTTGCATTGTAGCAAGTAAAAAATAAGCACAAAAAAACACCACAATAAATGTCCGCCTTAATTCTATTTTATTCTTTCTTCATCTTTTTCAATTACAACTAAACTTTGAGTCTGTGTTGAATGTTTACAAATAATTATTAAAGCAGAATTGTCCACAAACATTCACGCACAAATTAATAAATCCCGTAATTCCCTTTTATTTACACAAACCATATCCATCTATTTCATTCTATTTCCACAGTTTAATGGAATCACGAAGACAAACAGTTACATAATTTCATCAAGATATAAACCTAACGATGCCATAACCACATTTATTTTCCCTCGTTATTCCGTTTTATTTCAGTATAACGGTGATGGAAGCGGCAGGAACGGATTTGTCAAGACTTCATGATTACTCTTCATACCTAACGCGTGACTATAAGGTTGAGTTTATACTACTACATCAAAGTTACATTAGGTATAGATAGGCTAGGTGAGTTTAGACTAGGTTAGGTTAGGTTTAGTTAGGTTAGGTTAAGTTAATAATAATGATAATAATAATAATAATAAAACCACTACCACCAGCGCCATCTATCCGACACACACTTCACCCTCCTGCCTCACCTCCTCCAAATGATTAAGTCAGCGAGGCGTTAATGTTTTAATACAAAGAAGACAAAACATAAATCCTCCTCCTCCTCCTCCTCCTCCTCCTCCTCCTCCTCCTCCTCCTCCTCCTCCTCCTCCTCCTCCTCCTCCTCCTCCTCCTCCTCCTCCTCCTCCTTCTCCTCCTCCTCCTCCTCCTCCTCCACAATCAACGCGAATTTCATCCTTCCTGAATTTCCTTTTATTTTTTTTCCTCTTCTCGTTTGATAATGTTGCTTACTACTCATTTTCTGCCATAAACGGAAATTACGACTCAGGCAAAATACCATAATTAATCTAGAACACTGTCTTGTTTATCTCTATATTTTCTTGTGTTTTTCGTCTTCTTTACGGGACGCACAGCTAATGAAGGTGGAAGGATGGAGACAAGGGAAGGACAGACTGCTATGAGAGGATTAAATAAACCAGGTTATTTCTATTTGTACTGTAATTGTCGTTGTAAACCTGTGAAGTATTGTGGTAATTGAATATTTACTTTATTTAAGGTATATATAAAGCACAGATTGAAGTTTGTTTGTTTTTATAAAGGGGAGAGTTAGTACCACAGAGGCTTACTAAATCTAGTTAAAGGAATCTATTATGATTATTTGTTCTGTAAAATTTATCTTAGTTCAATATATAACAATGTTTATGTTATTAATTTCCTCCATATACAAGATTTAATTGTTTTACGTATTTTTATTAGTATTTTGAGTTAAAAGTTTTCTTATTAATGAAAATAAAAAGTTAATTCTTGACATAAATTTTAGGATATACATTATTACGTTCTTCTGCAATATTAGAGAACATCCAATTCCTTTGATTTAGTTACGCTGCAAGTTTAACATTGAATATAGAAATGATTCCGACACACGCACACGCACGCACACACACACACACACACACACACACACACACACACACACACACACACACACACACACACACACACACACACACAGCTAAGGACAATTCTTTCCCATGTCCTTCCCTTCCTTCCCTTCACCCTCCAACAATGCACTTCTCCCTTTCCTCCCTCCCTTCCTCCCTCATTTGTGCAACATTTCCTCCCTAAATTCACAGCTCCTCTTCCTTTCCTCCCTCCTTAATATCCTTTCTCCTTCCTCCTTCAGTGCTACCCTTTCCCTCGCTTCTTATTGTAATATTTGTTTATTCCTTCCGGTTCAACTTCCAAGAACCAGTTACTTGTATTAACACTTGTATATTTCCATGATTATATAAACTTTGCTGCTTCCTCTGTCTTTTTTTTATTATTATCTCTCTCTCTCTCTCTCTCTCTCTCTCTCTCTCTCTCTCTCTCTCTCTCTCTCTCTCTCTCTCTCTCTCTCTCTCTCTCTC
>JAXIVD010000772.1:37500-120000 GCA_036785275.1 Cancer borealis
AAGTTTTTTTTAAGAATACCAGCGATAGAGTTCTTATTATTTCTCATTCCTTCCTTTAGTTTTCTTTTATCTCTCTTGTTTCGTAATGATATCTACGGAGAGGAAGACAGATCAGTCAAGAAAATGATTGGTGGTGATTCTATGTTGAGTTATTTATATATTTATTTATCTTTATATTTACTTATTTATTGATATATTAAGGAAGGAAGGGAGGTAGAGAAGTATGAAGAGGAAAGGGAGAAAAGGAGGAAAAAATAATGTGAGGAGGATGATGAGTAACAATTAATGTGAGGAAGAAGAGGAGGAACAATTCAGGTGAGGAAGAGAAAGAAAAAGAGGAACAATTAATGGGAAGAGGAAGTGGAGGAACAATTAATGTGAGGAGGTAGAGAGTAAGAAAAAGAAAATTAAGATCATAATGAGAAAGAGAGAGAGAGCGTACTCATTATTTTATCAGCCTTTTAATAGAAATAAATGTTATGTTCTATCCTTTATGTTCTATACATTGTTTACGTAAACCTCATAGTTTTGTCGATTCCGCACATCCCTAGCTCGTCAGCCCACCAAAACACACTCACAACACAACACACTCACCTTCATCTATAATTAATACTCTTGGATGTAAACTAATAATTAAAATTTCTTTCATTTTTTCGTTGTTTTTTTCCGTTTTTCCTTGTGTTATGGTTTATTTAGACTTTACTTAATGTCTGAATGATTTTTATATATTCTATTTATGGTTTATATTGGTTCAATTTCATTATTATTGCTTTATTCAATTTTGAAAAATTTTAATTGACCTTAGAAATACATTTTTTTTTTTTCATGAAATGAATACGAATCAAATATAACAAATGTTTATGTAGAAATCGGTTAGGTATTTCAGTCACAAAAAGATTATTATGATTATTAGTGTCATTAAACTACTAATTAATATTATACAAAATGTAGATTAAAAGAAAGAGAAAGAAAGTTTAGCCCGCCACTTCCCCCAGAGGTAGCAGAGTCAACCAACCTTAACTCTTTCAAGAAGGGACTTGCTGTGTTCCTAGGAGATACTTTATTTCAATACTGAGCTCAATCTACTTATTATAATTCTAAACAGGCTTTTAGCACACTTTCCAGTCTGATCTTTTTGTCTGGGACTAATGTTGTTCTCTATCACAAGAGACTGATGTACTAGCCACTGTGGGGTTCCCTCCAATGGAGCCCAACCAGGTAAGAACCAGGTAAGTGGTGCCAAGTCAACAATTTCACTACATAATATTTACACCACACGCCCCCCCTGATCTCAAGCCCAACCCATCAAAACAAATAAACCATTCTTGTCCACGCCACACTCGGCCCACACCCAAAACCACAAAACTAAACACAAATTATGAACAACCCATCATAACAGCGGCATAACAGCGGACTATGAGTATCATTATGAAAAATAAGCCTACAAAACTACGCGTACAAAACTATTATTTCTTGATTTCTTTGTTTATTATCATCTTTAATGGTTTATAAAATGATTATAATTATTTTCTGATTTTTCTCAAAGATTTTTATAATGTTTTGTTTCTTATTAAGGAAAATAGACTACAAATGAGTCATAATTTTGCCAAGTGATTACGTGACACGTTGACACTCAACAATGGCGCCAAGGACGTGACAGGATGAAGCTGTACCGCTCCACACAAGACCATGGGGTCAGATTATGTTTAATTATCTCTGTGTATAATAAGTAAAGAGAAGATTCACTATAATGAAGGAACTGGACGCGTTTACTGATGATGGTGAAGACAGGATAAGGGTTTGTGTTAATACTCACAGAAGGCTTCTGGAAGAGGACAACTAGGCCTGTGACTAAAGCTAAGTTCTATGGTTAAGTGGTTATTGTGGTCGAGGCAGGTATTTTCAATTGTTGCTGTATAATCCCATTTTTGTCTTTGACACTTCCACACTCTATCCAATTTTCTTTAAAGATTTCTTTCTTCTCCCGGCCTTGAATTTCTTCCCTTGAATCGAGTATATTATTGGAACATCAGGGAAAAATTTACCCTATTCCTTCAATAATTCCTTTGTTGTATTTGATCTTGTATTGTTGATTTATTTTTTATATCATAATGTATTGGAAAGGCGTGCAACAGTATCATATCACCGAAGGAAAGAGAGTTTAGTAAATATAGGAGGCATTTCTTCCATATCTGTCAAGACTTTACTAGTAATGCCTGATTAATAGATGCGAAGGTAAACAAAACGCTGCAGCCACCCGCCATATTCCCACCAAATACTTATGAGAATTGTAGTTGTAATTGTAATGTGGGGGGGGTAAATGTGCCAGGCAACAAAGGCCATATGGCACTATTGGGGTAGTAGGGTTGGGTAGCAGGGCTAGGCGGGGGGAGGATCGGGTAGGGGTTAGCTCAGATGAAGGACGTTGACGGTACGGAGAGACATGATCAGTGGGGAATAAGAATTGGAATGGAGGTAGCTGAGGGAGGAGCGTTCGCAGGAGGTAAAGGACTGGGGTCCATATCCATAAGAAGCAAGGAAGAAGGAAGAGGGTCAGGAGCGGGCGAGGTAGGGGGAGAGGGAGAAGGTTGAGAGAGGAGATCGGTGCGGGAGTAGCCAGGTGGTAGGGGAAGAGAGGAGAGATCGGGCAGCAGAGGAAGGAGGAGGAGGGGCAGACGAAAGGGACAGCACCGAAAAACAGGCGGGATAAGACGAGAGGGGGAGGGGAGAGTAAAGCGGGGAAGGGGGAGAGGGCGGAGCGGCGGGGGCAGAGGGGGGAGGAGGGGTCGGGAAGGGGAGACAGCAGAGGAAGAAGGTGGAGGAAGGGGAGTTGGGGTAGGAGGGAGGTGCTTGGGAGGGGGGTGAACAGAAGCCACGACCTGGATAGGAGGGGCCGGGAGGGAAGGGGGCAAGGAGGTAGGAGGGGAGGACAAGGGAGCCGTGTTCTTTATGAACGCGACGATGGCATCAAGGGTATCACCCTCGGAAGAAGCGGGAGAGGAAGGTGCAGGGCGAGTCTTTTTAGAGAGGTGGAGAGGGGGCGAAGAGATCAAGGCGGAAGCGGGAGAGGGGGTTGGTGGGGGAGGGGAGACCAAAGCTTCAGTGGTGGTGTCGCTTGGTAGAGTGGGAGCGCTGGGGGCGTGGAGAGGGAGGGGCAGGAGTACAGGCGGTGGTGGAGGTAGGAGTATCAGGGTCAAGGACAGCAAAAGAATTAGAGCAGGAGATGGAGGATGGAGGAGGTGAGGGGGAGAAGGAAGAGGAAGGAGGCAGAGAAGAGGGATGGGTGGAAGGAGGGATAAGGGGGGGGGCCGAGGACCGGAGCGGGAAGAAGAGGACGTGGCTGGAGAGAGAGAGGCAGAGGCAGAGGCAGCGACAGTGACAGGCAAGGAGAGGGGGTGAAGCCTAGGCGACGGGCTTCCTGACGTGCCTCGCATAATGTGAGACCGCCACGGAAGTGAATACCAGCGACCTCAGCCTCAAACTTATAAGCTGAGCAGCCACGGTAGAGAGCATTATGAGGGCCACCACAATTGCAGCAGCACCGGGTAGTAGCAGGGCATTGATCGCGGGTGTGGGTAAAGCCACACAAAGGGCAGCGGAGAGTGGAGCGGCAGTGTTTTTCCGGGTGTCCAAAGCACCAACAGTTTCGGCACTGGCGAGGTGGAGGAACATAAGGCCAGACGAGGAGCATGACGTCCCCAACGTAGACATGAGTAGAGAGTTCGTGGCACTTAAAGGAGATCCGAGCTACATTGGTGGGATATTTCTGGCGACCCCGGGGGGACAAGGTATAGCAGCTGACGTTGACAGCGTCATACTCACTGAGTAGGTTGAGAAGGTCAGTATGACACTCTGACCAGACCTTGTCGTCAATAGGGCAGTCTTGAGGGGAGATGGAAACAGTGCCAGTGCACGTGTTGAGACAGTCGTCAGGGGTCGCACAGAACGGATCATCAGATGGGGCCAATAAGTCGGCCGTGGCCTGAGACCGAGTCTCAGACTCCACACGTACCAGGCGAGAACGGTCAGGTCGGGTCTGAAAGTGGACCTTGCCCACTTGTTCCTGTAAGCAGCGTTGAAGAGGAGGGTATTCTTAGCGAAGAGAGCGGAGGGGGGATAGTAAAGAAACGATCCCAGCGGGCAGGGGCAAAGAAGAGGTCATAGGCAGAGGGGCGAGGCACGCCACAAGAGGAACCTGTCAGGGGCTGTGCCATCGTCTTCCTAGAGGAAGAGGGGACATAAGGTGCTAAGGTAGTAATAGAGGATGATGTAGATGTGACGGGGAGGGAGGCTGGAGGAGTGGTAGGAGAGGAAGAGAGAGTCACAGCGGTAGACACAGCGGAGGGAAGAGGGGTAGTAGAAGGGGCACTGGAAATAGGGACGGTAGGAGAAACAGGGGGCAGATGAGATGAGGAGACTACAGGGGTGCAAATAGAGGCCGTGGTAGTGGTAGAGAAGGATGAGGAACAATGAGGACTGAACCCTAGGGGAGGCGGGATGGTGGTAGCAGGAGGGAGAAGACGCGGGAGGTGAGGCATAGGATGGAGTAGCATGAGAAGCTGTGGAGGGGGCAAGAGTACAAAGGGAGAGTAGGGGGAGTAGAAGGTGATATAGTAGTAGGGGTCTGAGGAACAAGCAGAGAAGTCGAGGCCAGGTCCATTGGGCAGGCAGAGGCGCCAGGGAGGGGGCAACCAGCAGCAGAGGCCTCGAGGGACTGGTCGGGTACCACTCGAGGGGGGCAAAGTGAAATTTTCTGATCCATAAACTGATATGAATTTGTAAGAATGGCATCGGGGGGGACCCACACCAGCCTACAGTCAGGATCATCTTGTCGGCCCTGATGAACACGCAAGCCCCCCCACCACGTCAAGGTAGATCCCATGGGGGGGATACTTATGAGAAGCTAACTCCTCACCCTAAACATCACCACCTTGGACCTGCCCACCCTGCTGGGGGCGGTGGGCGTGCATCCCTCGTTGCCATAAACAACAACAACAACTACAATACTACACTTATCGTCTCTAGTATTTCTCTTCTCTTCGACCTTCATCAGGACATCAAGGGGAGGGCACCTGGGGGACTGTCAGTGTTGAGTCCAGGTAAGGGATCGCCAAAAGGTGAGGTCAGGTGACTTCCTTTACCTGGATGTTCAGACACACCACTTGTACCTTGGTAATAAAACACGATATATAATCCCCCCAAATGAGGGTATTTTTTAATAATAAAATAAACCACAGCAAGGTCACCTGCCTTACAAAACATGGAGAAGTATTCAATAACACTGAAATTTGCAACTATAGTACATACAGAACTAACAATTCAACTTCCTTTCTTCCCTTATGTGCATGGATGAATAAACTGATGTTGGTCATAATATAAAAGGTTCCTATGACACGAATGGTGGAATTATTATTATTATTATTATTATTATTATTATTATTATTATTATTATTTTTATTACCCTAAACACCTTAGTTATATACAATGTCCAATCGGAAAATCTTTACAAATCTACAACAACTACACTGATTGCATTTACACAGTTGATTACAAAATAGCCATTAAATGACTGGACACTGAATATAACAGAGTAGTAGTAATAATAATAATATATATATATATATATATATATATATATATATATATATATATATATATATATATATATATATATATATATATATATATAGACAAGTTGATATGATATAAACCATTCGTAATTAAGATTCTCATAAAAAGATGGTATTTAGAACCACCAAGACAAGACAAGACACACTTAGGATAGAACCTTTCACTTAGAAATACTGTAGTTCTTTCTTTATCCTAATTTTCGTCATGTATATAAAAAAAATAATAAAGTGTCTGGATTGGTTCAGTATTTAAGGAACATATTTTTAGTGACCCTTTAATTTTAAGCATCACCCTTTAATTAAGTGTCACCTTTAATTAAGTGTGAGCCTATAATTAAGTGAAGGTGAGGCCGGCTCCCTTGTACGTGTTGAAGATCTTCTCGATAGAGTTGACATAAGCAGCCGTGCGCAGGTCAATCCCAAGGTTATACTTGATGGCTGTCCTCATGATGGCCTGAACAGTTAACAAAGGAAACTATGTATTAGGAAGAGGATGAGATGATATTCAGAAGATAATTGAAACGCATACAGGTTGTCTATCAATAATCCGGCAATCAATATTCCGTTTCCATCAGTTTCCAGATGAATTTCAGAGCACAGTTGCAAATTTCCAGAGTTGGCGCATCACTGTTTATGTTTTGATGGCGCTGTATCCAGAATGAGCTGTTTGCTTATGCCGGATTATTGATAGTCAACCTGTATTATGAAAAGTATGAAATTATATTCTGAAGATAATTGAAACACTTATTAGGAAAAGTATGAAATTATATCAGGAACTAAATTAGTAACATTACTTAAAGTAATTATTAAGCAAGGTAACTGAGTTTATAATTAATATAAAGTGAGGTAATTGAGTTTATAGTTAATGTTAAGTGAGATAATTGAGTCTGGCTTGAGAGTTATCCAAGTAAGTAAAACATGTTGGTGAGGTGTTCCACTCACCCTGGCGGAGCGTTCCATGGTGTAGTCCAGTCCTGAGTGCACAATATCCTTCTCTGAGGCGCCCTGTGTCATAACAAAACCTTTGTTAATCTCTAGTACAGTGTATGCATGTATAGTAATGTATAAAGAGTAACACGTAATGTTGTAAGTAAAGTAATGTATGTTTAGTTACGTTCCTTCGTTTCCTCCGAGAGTGTGAAGGTTGAGTCTGAAGGCATAATGGTAACCTTGATTATTAGGACTAGAACTATTTTTTCTGCTATTTGTTCATTGTGGAAATATAGTTACAAAGCTTTAATATGCACTACAAATATTAAAAGTTCATTAGGATATTATTATTATGACACTTTGACTCAAGGTTACTATATGCTCTTCAAATTCATTATATCAAAATACAACATTACTGAACTAGATACTGCTAACTACTACCACTACAACACAACTAAAGATGCATATCAAACTACAAAATTAACATTCATTAAACCTGCATGTTAACATGCTGTCAATTGACAACTTGCAGATCATAAATCAATTAATATATTTCCTCATTACTTTGCAAACTTGATCACCTAATTAGCTGGCATCAAGAGTAACAATGACACATACACAATGCTAACTCAACCTAACATTTCATAGCATGTATTTGCCTTAACTTAAACTTTGCAGGAACATTTCACAAGTGTTCAGCAACGTCAGGCTTCCGTTCATGCATGTTGTCAGGGTTGTAACATTGATATAGTAAAAAGAATCACAATGCAGCAATGATGTATGTGTGTGCGTGTGCATGTGTGTTACAGCAGCACACACACAACATTCCACATCAAACCAAAATCAGGCGGAGCAAAAAAACAATCACGAGTAGATTGTAAGTTTTTGAGGAAAATTTTGAGTAATAAAGATAATGAATTGAATACATTAAGACATATTTTCCCATGTATACATAAGCTTGATAAATGACTTTGAACCATTCATGCAAACAAAGTTCTGCAATGGTGCATGGGATAACGACATCTACAAACCCATTAACTCTGGGTTCGATTCTGGCCACAGCAACACACACACAGCTATATAGTTCAGGTGTGTCTGTCTGTCTGTCTGTGTGTCTGTCCTTTGAGGGTTAATCAGTAAGTATGCAAAGTAATGACGAGGAAAAGTAACAATGCTAACTTGAATCATGCGGTGTTCTAATAGAATATCATTATATTATATTAAAGGTTTGAAGGTATTACACACACATATTAATACTAAACATAACCACTAAAGTCTATATAACCCGCTACAACTAAGTACAAAATTATATACTTCACCATACATTATCAACTACTTGACTTTGAAAAAATATACTTTCTCGTATGATAAACATATACTCGACATGCTCTAAATTGTCTTACAAGCAAAAGAAAATACTGTGCACATCAATATTGTGCAGAAAATTCACCTCGTCTGGGAATACCCGACATAATAACATAATTTCACGTCAGGAGACACATTAAATCAAGTGAAACAAAGAATAACTACTAATCAAGACATCAACGTGCTACATGCAACAACAACAACAACATGAGATTCAAGTCTTAACCAAACAACACAGTCTACGGTGATTTGTACAAGGTTACACATGCAAGGTGTCGGCTAGCATCAAACTAGTCTGGTAAGATGTACTGCACATAGATAAGAAGATAAATAAATAATGCTACACAACTTCAACGTAGAGGTGAGTGAAGTACAATGATAACGAGCTATGATGGAGATGAACTCTGATAACTAAGTGCTAAGGCAATGAAAAAGCAATGATACAAGAAGGGCTGTCTGTTAATACATGCTTCCCAGGGCTGGAGGGGGACTTGATGTGTTAGTAGTATCAGTATTAGGCCTAATATTGTTAAGTCTACAAATTTATAAGACTTTTTAGTCAGGCATTTTTCTGCAAATCATTCTTGAAAGGCACAGATCACTTATTGGTTTATAATTATCAATCACCACTACATTGCACTCTCATACTTTATTACCTACTCATCATGATCACCTAATGGTAATCTTGAAGTGTGTACGCCACTCTCCGTTTAGTCTGAATATATCTAACAACAGCACCGACAACTGTTAAACTGTTATCAAGCAATTTAGTCGTAAATCCCATCATTATTATTATTACTACACTCCACTGCCTTGTACACACATTCTAGCATCCCAGACCACCATACGTGATGCATTTTACTGCTGTGACGTAAGACCCAAAGTTGGTTGGTGAAAGAGTTTGTGTAAAGACCCGATGACAAAACGCAACTGAACCCAAGACAGATTCATACCAGGATAAAGCCACCACACCACATACAGCAAGGGAGCAGCAAAGAAGCAAGGACCATTACCACAAGGAATTAATAGTGATGGACAATTTAGATCAGTCATCCTTAAAATACCCAAACCATTGCTTATCTTTGTTGAATTTAGGGTGAAAATAATATCACATCTAGCCTTACATTTAAAAGTTTGCATGAGTAATAAAAGAAATTTAAATCTTAATGCTTTCTTGAACTGCTTGGCAACAAAGGAAAGACAGGGACTCACAAAGCACAAGCAAGTCATACCATTTTAAAGGAATGACAGACTCCCTCCCAGCCTCATCCACACTCTTCCACTCAACAACACACACACACACACACTTACAGACAGACTAACACAAAGGAACTCCAATAAGTGTCCCAATAGGAATATTCTATAAAATTTAGTCTTCTTCACAAAACTTATCTGTTTTGGACAATCAGTTATATTCCAGTGCAACACAACATACAAACACAACTCCTTGAAAAGATTACCACAGTGTTAGTAATTATAAAGCAACTCAACCGTTAGTGAATGAGTCGTAATGCACAATCGTGTCATCCTCTTCTGCTTACACTCGGGTGGCACAGCTTACCGACTCCACTTCAAAAACTCAATCACAAATAAAACTAGATTGGGTTGGATTTCACTAACCAACACCAAACCTAATCTCTTTGGTATTGATTTTAGAAGCTGGATGAAGGTCAACAAACTGTACTACTGGAATGTAAGGAAGATAGGAGACTTGCAGCATTACTGCCAACTTGACTTTGGTGACACAACTACGTACAGAGATGCGCTCCTGGAAAGACTGGGATGGTATGATGGGAATCCTGCCACCGACACGACCGAAACGCCGCTCAAGAGACTCCTGAACAGACTCTGTAGGAGGGACACTTTTGTTTGTAATTTTGACTTTGTGACTTGATTACAAGGAATGGAGGGAGAGGAGTGGAGTTATGGAGGAAAGAGACATGGGTGTAATTTAACAGCAGCATGTATCTTGATGCCTTGCTCCAATTGAAGAGTGCTTTGGTAATGAGTGTAGGTATAGTGTTTCCATGTCTAGTTCTGCCTTAGAAGCTCTTAGCCTTGAGAGTGTGGGAGACACGCATTACGGATGCATGTACAGAAAGCCCTCTTTATAAGGACTGGTGCAGGAAAAGAAGCTGAAACAGAAAGCACATTGTGGATAATTAAAGGGCAGCCGAGTCACATACATAAATGTCCTATAAAAAAAAATATATAAAGAAGTGAAAGAAGTAGCAGATGGAATGTGAAAGTGTGGTGACTCACAGCGATGCGCTGGGCAAATTTTTCACTAGGAGTCACTGAAAGATCTTGCTGAAAGTGTTTGGACAGGGAATGAGACACAGAGTCTGCAAAAGAAGTAATTCAGTTCAATTTCGTACATAACATATTTACTATCATACTCTAATTCCTATCTGCAAAAACTTAACGTTGAAAATTTCTAAACGTCACCGATTACTAACCTATCTTAAAATTTTCTTGATACATTGTCATCTTTACCTCTATAAAATCATTCTAATTTTCAAGTGATTCTGTAAAAGCTTAACATTGAAAATTTCTATAACTCATTGATTACTAACCTATCTTAAAATTTTCTACATACATGAACATCTTTACCTCTATAAAAACATACTAATTTTCAAGTGAGTCTCCTTACCACATTACATACACCTGCTAAACTTTCCACTATCTATCGCTATCAATGTTTATACTTGAGGAAAACTGTATCAAGATATTTCATCCATTCATCCAACCCAGTTAATTTAAAAACTGAACATCCTGCCGCTAACAAATAAATTACATCACTCTCCTCCCCTTAATGAACCTAAGGAGTCATACAAAACATAAATTACTGTTCCAATGTAATGACTTCTAACTCTCCACTATAATAAGTATAATGTATTACTACGTAGAATGGATAGTTACTCTGAAAAATAAGACAGAAGAATTTAATAACCATGCTGTCAGAACCACTTAGAGGAAGTTCAATATCAAGGTTCTGCTCCAAGTCTGCTGAGAAAATTCATCTCATCCTAGATCTTGAATTTCATAAAAAATCCACATGAATAATAAAACAAAAGGAATTTTCACACAAACTAAATCTCATATCTATAAAAACAAAATTAAATGCAGGAAAATGAATGTAAGGGAAGTAATGGTAAATAAATATCAGTCAAATGTTTACAGAAATAATGTATCAAAACAATAATCTGTTTAATAAATAAGTGTTTAGTTTCCCTTTAATAATTAACAGTTCTCTTTAATTAGAATGATCAGCTCAATAGTATCTATAAAGTATAAACACAAACTAAACCTAACCTTAATAAAAATCAAACTTCCGTCACTTACCCAGCAGGTGATAGTTAGACTCTCGCTCGTACTTGAAGGTGAGACGACCGTAAGACACATGGTTGAGGTTCTTGAGCCACTCAAAGAAGGACACAGTCACACCACCGGCATTAATGTAAAGGTCAGGGATAACCAACACATTCATATCCTGAAGGATCTTGTCAGCAGCTGGTGTGGTGGGTCCGTTGGCAGCCTCGGCAATGATCTGTAAGGAAGGTCATGGAATTGTGGGTGTTGAAAGGTCACGGTGTTGGTGATGTAAGGATGATATAGTAAAGTAATGGTGATTCAATCCTACTTCTTGATTTTTTATCCTAATGGAAAACCGGGTGTAAAAAACGATATAAAAAAATCCCACTGAATTGCCGGTTATGTAAAGAAAATAGAGTAATAAAAAAAGTGATGCCAAATTAAGGTTGCAGGTGTGTTGATACTCCTCTCTTCAATGAATTCAAGTGGTAGGAAGGTGGAAATAAACTACCCCAATCACTTTCAGAATAACAGTTATCAATAATCTTTTATAAACACAGTACAATCATCTCCATACAGACTCATGTAAAGAGTTCCAGAGTTTGCCTGACAGAAGGATGTGATACGTTACCTTAGCTTGAATCTTGTGTGCATTCTCCTTGTTGATGACCTTCTCAATGGCAGCAGGGATCAGGATGTCACACTTCTCAAACAACAAGTTCTCTCCCTTGTAAGTCTCTGCCCCAGGGAAGCCCATGATGGTACCATTCTCAATCTTCCAGTTCTCCAGTTCCTTAAAAGGTTTTCATTGGGTAAGCAAGTCAATAGTCTTACTCAGTACATAAGGAAGGAGGGATGGAAGAAGACGAAAAAGAAATAAGAAAAAAAGAAAGTGAGAAAGTGGACAGTAGAGCCTCAGACGAACTGGTATATAAACTTCTTTTAAATGCCTCGGAAAAATGAAAGTCAATATTTTCCCCCAAACAGAGGAGATTTAGCCCCATAACACACGTCAGCACACTCACCTTGGGGTCAATGCCGGATGCGTTGTAGATCTCTCCATCCACTTCCTTAATACCGATGCAGGTGGCTCCCGCACGGTGCAGGTACCTCATGGAATGCAGACCCACATTACCAAAGCCCTGGAATAATATAAAGATAAATGAAATCAGAGTTAAGATTCAGTGGTGACAACATTCCCATCTCTCGTTTTGACAATCATGAATGTGCGTCAAAAAAGTGTGCCGTATCTTATGACTGTGTGTGTTTAATGCAGACTTAATTATACTGGTGCTTTATTGTTCCATTACATATTCTATCATAGAGATACATAAATGCGTGAGAGTAAGATAGGATTTAAAAGATAACAAAACAGAAGTGAAGAAGGAGGAACACTAAACGAAACGCACTTCTACAATACCAAGAGAACAACAATAATAATTAATAACAACAACCACCTGCCTACCTGTACAATGAAGGTCTTGCCGCCCCAGCCAGGAGTAATACCAATCATTGCCATGTAGGATGCCTCGTTGATGAAGTTCTCAAGGCCGTGGAAAACACCTCGCCCAGTGGCTGAGGTGCGGCCGTGGATGCCTCCTTGGTTGACGGGCTTCCCGGTCACACAGGCGTGGGCGTTGATGTCATCGTGACCTTGAAAGGGATGAGGGATTATCAGCGATGTTATGGGTTCGTTATGCTTTTTTTTTTTTTTTTTTTAAGCTATATTTACACTTTTTAAAATCAAACTTTCCACAACTGTCTAATAACATTAACTACAAGACTTTTTTTTTTTATCTATATTTACACTTTTAAAATCAAACTTTCCACAACTGTCTAACTAGTAACATCAAATATAACACACACAATATGTATCTCAAAAAGTTTCAAAATATAAAGACAACAAAACTCCTCATGCACTATATTACCACTTTGTTTGGTTCTACACATAACACCTTTTCTACAGTAACCGTAAGATAACAACAAACCACCACCACCATCACATGCAATAAATACCCTTACCAGCCAAAGATTCAAAGGTTAAAATTATTACAATTGCTAACTATAAAAAAAATACTTTCTTACGAGGGAAAATATTTAGATTACCTGAAACATGCTGACCACTCATGCTCATCAAAATTACCTCTATCATGCTGCAACAAAATATAAAAGTTATACAGCTGCCAGACACTATATTGAATGGATAAATAAGGAAGAGGTGAATGAGGAAAAATATATTGAATCTCTCCTGTGTATGTATGGAAGCACAGAAGATAAGCCGTAAGATAATCAAGTCATATAAAAAGGCGAAGAAGGGTAGTGCGTAGGGAAGCAGAAATAATACTTAGGGATAGCATTTTACTTTCATATGCAAGTGAGAACAAAGTCAAAGGTGTAGGGAGCATGCAGTGGAGATGTGTTATTTGAGCAGTGCTTGTGTGCGGCTAGTGGAAGGAAGAGTAACAAAAGTGCATATACAAGGTTTGCCAAGTCCAGTAAGGAGGAAGGGATAAGTTGTGGAATGGTAAAGATGATGAAAGGTAGTTAAGTACCCCGCGATGTTTGCATGCTGTCTTAAAAGAAGTGAAAGTTATATTACAAGGTGTTGGCAGAATTTGAGAGCAAAAGTTACATCCATAATTTTGTGAGCACTGCAGTTGAAATGGAAATGTGTTATATAGGACTTCATACCTAAGCTGTGAATATAATTTTGGAAAGTTGCTGGCCAGGAGAGAAGTGATCACAGCAGTACAGCCAACATCACAACACAGATTAAGTCCAAGCTTGGGCTCAGGAGTTCCTTCCAGGTTCACAATACCTCTTACAGACACACAAACAGACACACCTCCCGTTCTCCCCACACACTCACTCACACACAACTGACACTAAGAGTTCTGAGTGTGTATCACTGGATACATATTAAATGCATGGCAATTTGTCTGACACCAAACACACTGATGTACCATATAATCTACAATGTAATCTTATTTTAGGCATATTCTTGGTGGTGATGATGGTACTCTAGGCCTAGGGCACACACCCTCCAACATGGAGGATTTAACCCACTATGATCTCCGTGCATACTGTCCACTGGAGTTTAAACCCTTACGTTGTTATGTATAAGTGGAGGTACTGCACTGTGTATCTGTGGATCTACTTTACGACATAGTGGAGCAAAAGGTTCACGTGATTCATTTAAACCTACCAATGGTGTTGGCATAGGTGTCTGCAATCCAGGACATCTCTCGCTCCCCGGTTCCCATGTCAGGGGCAGGCACATCCACACCCGGCCCTGTAGGGTTCATCAGGCACTCTTTGTTATCCTGGCATCAACAGATCCACACAACCTCCAGCAATGGGCTGCACTTTCTGCCTCCCAAAACCAAAACTAGAAACACTTGGATTGCGACGGAGACAAACAAGCACGGCACAGCTCCTGTTCTGCTGCACGTACTGTGTGTAGGTTATGGTCTTTCTGTGTGTGAGTATAGCATGTTCCGGGTGGTCCTTCTCTACCCCCTCCCAGCACCTTCCCCAAACCAACATTAGTTAGAAGAGACTAAAGTGGAAAAGGAGGAGGAGGAGGATGAGGAGTGGTACTCCAAGCAAAATGCAGCATACAATAAAGAGCCAAAAGTAGGGAAGGAGACCTTCTTACCAATTGTTTTGGAGTAAGTGTCAGCAATCCAAGACATCTCACGCTCACCCGTGCCCATGTCTGGTGCGGGCACATCCACCCCAGGGCCTAGACACAGCAACATAAGTGGTATGTGTTTGTAAGTTATGTGGCACAAGTGATAACTTAGACACTTGGTGATAATAGTGAACAGGAAGGGATGCTGATACCTGCTGCCATCTGCCTACCCTGCAAAATCTTGATGAGCTAAATCAACTTTGAGTGATTGAGCAATTCCACAACTGTGAATCACAATGCTTTCAAACATGGAATTTCTTCATGTGGAGGACTGGTACTATTCCTTGCCTACCTCTAGTACCTTGGAGGATAACTCATAAAGGAAACATCAAAGTATGAGGTTAGTACAACATTCACCTTCACTGGATCAACAAACTTCATACTAAGATATGCTTAATTTTGACATGACATTTTACATTTCAGAAAAATCTATGACCCATCCATATAAAATCACTACATTTCCCTTGAATGTAGCACTATATTAATAAACTGATCCCCACTGGTGTGATAATACTATGAATTCTTTAAAAATCATTATGACATATGTGGGAAATGTATTTACTTGAATATCCTCTGTAGTAGAGTCCTAACACTGCTTAATGCTCGTGTCCCTATAAGGAATATACTTAATCAATACAAACCAATGAAACCCTTCTTTGCCAGCTCAAGGGTGAAGCGACGAGTGATCTTCTCCAGTTCATTGATAGAATAGTTGCGGGGGTCAATCTGGAGGCCGGCCTTGGCTCCTCCGAAGGGCACATCCACACACGAACATTTGAACGTCATTAGAGCTGATAGAGCCTTCACTTCATCCGCGCACACATCCATGGAGTAACGGATGCCTGCGGACAACACAAGATTGGATGATGATGAGAGAAATAAAAGACTAATTGTATATTCTAGGTGATAAAAGATATTTTGAGGGTGAATGTGAAGACTCAATACCTAAATTGAGAAAGATCAAAATCATCAACTTATCATAAGTGATCATCTAAGTATTACTTTGTACATTTTTTTTCTTCACATTATTAGCCTACTATTTTTTCAATTTTCTTACCATGTTATTATTATTATTATTATTATTATTATTATTATTATTATTGCTGTTACCATTACCTTAATATTATTATCATTATTATCATACCATTGTCCATCTATCTGCTACACAACTTGTAACATTTTCAGCCCTTGGGCTGCAATTTATCTCTAATAAACCGTTTATTATTATTATTATTATTATTATTACACACACACACACACACACACACACACACACACACACACACACACACACACACACACACACACACACACACACACAGCCAAAAATAGCTCTCCCCATGACACACAGTTCTCACTTCCCTGCTCTTCTGACACAGCCAACCATAGCAAACATATTTGTATACATTCCTTTCAATACAGTCACAGTGACAAACCAAATACAGAGACACAAACTTCCCTGTGATCACGTTTCCTCCAATAAATATTTACTATTATATATTTATACTACTGATTGATGTTCCTTATTAATTCCACTGCAGGCAGCCTTTCTGTTATGAATTTAGTTTTAAAATTAACTAATATATTTTTATCCATGATTAATTTATAGTTTTAACTTCAAACAGAATATGCTGGGAGGCAATACAAGTGTGCATCAGTTTTCAGTAAGGTAATGTAATATGCAGACAGACGCAATATTATTCAAGGGATTAATGACACCATCTTGTAACAGTTTGGCAAGTGTTCAGAGATAAACTAGTCTGGCAATGGACAAAGCACCTACCAATGTACATAAAACACCATAAATTTGATGCAATAGTATTTCTTTGACCAGTATTTTGTTTCATTAAGGTATCATGAAGAACGTGTAGCTTAAAGTTTCTTGTCAGTGGCTACTTTCACATCAATAAAAAAAATAAAAAAATTAATTAAAAAAAAAAAAATTTTTTAAAGTGTGTTATATACATTCAGAATATGATTGCCCAGGACCTTCCAAGACTGAGAATAAGGGAGAGGGGGCTAAGCAGTTTTCAGTTGGATACACACTTCAAGGACATAAGTGTGTGTGCATGTAACTGTACACTCTCTCTCTCTCTCTCTCTCTCTCTCTCTCTCTCTCTCTCTCTCTCTCTCTCTCTCTCATGGACGGTAAGCTTGTTGGGATGGGATGAAGCTTTGTCTGCTTCCCAAGACTGATGTTAAGGTCAAAGGGAAAGTGAGACGTGTGTGAGGGAGGAAAGAACGAAGGGAGGGTGAGTGAAATGGGAGGCGTGGTCGATACCCCTCCGCCTCCGTAGAAAGCAGGCTCTCTCTCTCTCTCTCGACTTACAGCTATCCAACAATCTTCCAATAATCAACTTTATTACAATCAATATCTAATCGCTAAGTACAGCATCAACAATCTCTTCAAATGTTGCCTAGATGTATAATAGAACGCGTGACGTATTCTCACTTTTTCTTCATCTCTGCTCAAGACACGTCCTCTCTACCCTCCTTTATTAGTAATGGTGCACGGCTTCTCTCTCTCCCTCTCCCTCTTCTACAACCAGTACTTCGAACCCACTTTCTCCTTCACCTAGTTTTTCGTCCTATAGTAGTACGTTGAGAACCCCGTTAACACATCCCCATCCTCTCCTGGCTTAGTTTCACCGGCATCGTTATCATCGTCCCTACTACACATCAATGAGCAAGACCTCACATATATACTTAGGTATCTGATAACGTGCAGCTGGAGTAGAATAGAAAATGCTACCTTGCACAATACCATATGTGTGAAAAGTTGCCTGCCATCTCGCCTTTACTTTTAATATAAAACAACTGTGAACCCTATTATGAAGTGAATTTAATCTCTCTCTCTCTCTCTCTCTCTCACCCTGGACATACACTAGTGCATCTTTCTGACACAGTAAGTGGCCTCAATCTCCCGATGCAGCCCTCGGTATTGATTACACGAGCGAGGTAGGCTTCTTCGGGCCTTGATGTACCACCTCTCGGCCTCTCGGGTGTTGTGGAGCCCGCCTCAAGGATGGTTGAATTGAGCATCATGTAATATGTGACAGAACAGCAGCACGAACAACATCAGTTATATAAAAAAACTATACAGCCGAACTCAGTTTACCTTGTGAACCTGATGTTGTAATACCTTCTCTACCTCACTGTCTGTCATCGTTACCTTTCATTCCTTCGGCATTGCTCAAGGGAATTATATGTGAGCTAATCAAGACATTAATTAATATATACTACTGCACTCTGTTACGTATATTTTGTATGTTAATGTTAATGTTTGTTTCCTCGCTCCTAGCATTCTTTATTTCCTTATCTTCAGCTCAGATGGTAAATACGGGAGACAGTGTAGTTATTTTTCTACGTCACTGGTACGGATAGAAGTTTTCCTAAAGACATTCTCTCTCTCTCTCTCTCTCTCTCTCTCTCTCTCTCTCTCATATAATAATAACTTTAAGTAAGAATAGAAAGGGGCTCTTGCACATGACATACACAATATCGAAGTGTGTGTGTGTGTGTGTGTGTGTGTGTGTGTGTGTGTGTGTGTGTAATAGAATCCCTTAGTGATAACCCATTGGGCTGAGGTGGTGGTTTGTCTCCCAGCGAGTCTAGTAACTCGCCATTCTGCCTCCGCACGTGACCACTGTTACCAACGCAATTGCAAACCACGGCTGGCAGGGAAGGCCAATATAACACCGGCAGAACGTGTATTCAGGGAGGATACACACTAGTCGTTACATGCATCACTAATGGTTATGAATGTATTCGTTATTCCACGTCCGTCTTCCTCCTCCGAAGATCATTTTTTATATTTAATCTAGGAATACTGGTATGGTAAAGTTTTTGTGGTAAAGTGAAAGAGGCTGCGTGCCACCTAGGTCCTAGAATCATGCCAGGCACCACTTCAAAACTGTCTCCTCCTTCGCTCCTTTAAAGTTAATTTATCTGCAAACACTTAACGATCTGGGCTGTTAAAGGATGCAATTATCGAGTCGGGAAGCCAATGGTGCAACATTTTAAATATTGATGAACAAAATTATGTTTACGACTCCACATACTCATATACTTCACTCCATTCTTCGTAAGGTTATTTTGGTCTCCGAGTTTGTCCGGTACAGTCCTCCAAACTCCCCCGCACATCCCTCCCCATGATCAGCTGACACCGTCGAGGTAGTAAACACCTGCCCACCCATACAATGAACTACAATGGCCTTCATGTTGTTTGACTAGTCGTCTAAACTGGTTATTTCATCGTCCTAAAGGATTGGCAAATGTCGGCTATGACGTTATGCTGCAAGAATTGTCCTTCCCATTTATGTCTTTTGTGTGTGATAAAAATGTACATGACATTCTGATATTCTTGTTAGCATTACTCTTACAAAAGTTACAGTGAGTTTGATGTCAATAAGTACACAGTAGATAATATAACTTCCTTTCACTTGTCCTTGCCCTTTGGGTCCTGATAAGTTCAGATTCAGATAAAGAAGAACCAGCCTTGTGTTGCCTCCGCGCCGGCCGGAGACAGCGGAGTACACAGCACTGCCTACAGCTATTTCCAGCATCACCTGATGCCGGCCAAGTGCATCCTTGTCTCTTATTGGCTGCCGGTCTCTCACACCCTATTAGCTAGCCAATCCTCTATCGCCTCCGCTCTCACACCCCCTGCCTCGCTGTACGAGTACTATTGTGTTTGACGAGAACAATATGACAACCGTCATTATTTGTGGCATAGCCACAATACCAGCTGCCATACACCTGCCTACATCTGCACCTCACACACCAATATAATCGACCAATGTATTATGTACGGTGACACTACTCTAAAGTTGCCAACTTGAGGGTTACTGACACGTTGGCAGTTGGCAAGAGTTAATCCTACTGCCTGGGCCTCCAAACCCTAGTGGCCTCGACAACACAACATACTCGTAAATTAAACCCTTCTTAATACATACACTGAGAGATCCACTATCTATCTCTGTCCCACTTTACCTGCTCGTCTTTAAATTACATCAATATCTTCATTACTTATATAATATACAAAATAGCTGGCTTTCCCGTCTTGGTTACCGTAATATATGAAGACTCAAGGTCTGTCCAATGAATATCTGTGAATATGTATGTATACCGAGGTTGCATTACCATTAAAGCCATTCCATTTATTGAATTACTATAAATGAAAACATTTTCTTGAAACGCATTAGTCATTGAAAAGAAATCAATGTGTGCGGAGAAAATAAATATCCGTAAAACGAGAGGGATTCAGAATGTATGTACTATGTATGTGTTGAAAATACGACTAACGCAACGGGGGCGGTTCACTTATCCTTCGCCGGGAACTATATATTCCAAGAGCCAAATGGTACTCATATTTATGTATTTCAGTTTCTCCTTTAATGGTTTGTGGCTTGTACTTACAAGAAAATGTAACTTTGATGTAATAAATAAATAAATAGAGGAACGAATTAATAAAGAATAAGATGACTGTGAATATTACTATTCACTTCAAGTAAATATATGAATACACAAATGAATATATAAATAAATAAACAGCCAACGACGAAAAACATACAAACCTAATGACGTGTTTTTCTTCATATGACCTTCATGGTGTGTGTGTGTGTGTGTGTAGAATCAGTTTCCATCCAGCAACACGTGCAAGTCATGTACTCACCTCCCTTGGTGGGCGTACGGTGACTAGAGTGCTGTGCCCGGTAACCGTGTATCATCTCGTAGGTGCCGTCGTCCCTCTTGACGGGGAAGGCCACCTCTAGCACGTGGTGACAGGGCTCCATGATCTTAAGAATACCCTTCGTCTTGTTCCTCTTCTCCTCCAGAGTGATGCGCTCCTTCATCTCCTCCACCAGCTGGTCCTCCACCACCTACACACACAGACACACAAAACATAAACCATTACACTCAAATATTTGTAACTACATTCATGAACAGATAGAAGAAGAGCAGGAAATAAATAAAGGGCATTCCTTTACAAAATTGACCATATGATACTACAATTACTATTTTTTGTATACTGGTCAAAGAGGCTTCCTTACCTGACAACCGCGGTGGAAGAAGTACTCGACCATTTCAAAGAAGGACGGGTCTTCGGCATCTGGGATGTACTGCAGACGCTCCGGGATTTGGTGACGTTCATATTCACTGTGCCACCTTTGGGAAGGGCTCGTGGTAGCAGCTGGGAGTATCACTGATTTCAGTATGCGGCCCTCACCCTGAACCACCGCCCGCACCGCCGCTGCCCCGACTCGAAACATTCTGTGAAAAGATTAAATATATATTTTATTATAAAGGAGAAATAGCACGCCGAGTATTGGTCGCAACAGAAAGAAAGAAAACATGACATGAAAATGGCCAATGTCACTAGAGCCCTTTGGACGAGGTCCCTGAACACATGTTTTGATGTCAGCGTGCCCCTCACTACACACTGCAAGACTAGGGAAGCCAAGATGAATGTAGAACTCAGTAAAGATCTTCAATTCTATTAACACCATATGGACACAAAATTATGGGTGTAGAATTACAAGTACAACCTACTATCCTCACACCGCTATAGACAGTAAAGTGAAGACTACCGTGCACCATGTGTAGTACGTGCAGTAATATATCTTGTATGCTGATGGGATGGTCATAATAATGTAATGTTATACACCACTCACTATCACTTCCAACACCACACAACTTGTCTACCTAAAATGTTATTTCCTTTATAACATTTTTTGTCCTAATCATCTACTGGTTGAACTCCAATTCTTACATTATTCCAATTTATCTTATTTATTCAAACCTTCATTATTTTTTATATTGTGCAGTGCACCGAAATCATGACTATCACCACCACTGCCGCCGGCTTAAGCCTTAGGTTATCAGGCATAACAGGAAATGTTATTCCCTCGTGGAGTGACGTTTATGATCACATAATCACTGTGCCTTAAACCCTGTTCCCAGTTGACGTTTATCTGTGGGTAGAGCACATCTTGATGCTGCCGGCTCTCTTTATCTCAAGTATTAACAAGAGAAAAGCTACGCCTCTGCATTCATATCAAACAATTGATCACATTAACTACACCATATAATATTATGAAATTACATCTCACAAACAAAATAATGTTAAATAAATAAATTAATATATGCACTAATAGTGAGATCACGGAAGCCTCGCAGCCGGACAAAAAATTGAGATATGAAAACCCACACCAACACTTTCGAAAATCAGTCAACACATGCTTAACACTGAATACCACACGCATTTACTACTATACGAACAACATTTCATTCCCTATGAATAAACCTCAGAATACACACTTGTCACCAGCACTCCGTACCACACCTCTCCGTACAAAGGTAAGCTGATGCACTGACTGAGGTGTCTCAACACTGGCTCAACACACCACCATCAACCACACAGAGTTGCCAGATCACACATGCCGCCCACACCAAACCGGTAAATATGTGGCAAAAGTTCCTGTATGTGGTAATCATTTTGTAGTCCCGCGTGTAACTACATAAAACACACGCATTGCATAGCTTTCGATTGTTGATCAATGTGACTACCGTGTTTAACTGGTTCAAAGGACACCAAAACGGGTAATTTTATTCAATTCAGTGAGTGATCGAGGAAATAAAGAAAGACGGAAGGGACTGGGTCAGGTAGGGATAAACAGACTCTCCATAAGTTTACGTGTAACTCTGCCATTTATAATTATATGCTACAGATCGATTACCAGGAGTCACAGCTGATAACCGCAATTGTCTACCAATGTGGCGTTGAGGGAGAAGCTGGAGGAGGGAAGTTAAATTCCATCTTATCAATTTATCACATTCAGCAAACCGTACAAGAAAAATCAGGAAAATATAGATCATGAAATCAATCTATTTTAAAGCGCGATTTAGATGCTAGCAAATACTTGCTATAAATGGATTATGGATAAAATGTTTAATCCACAGAGCAAGAACTTATAAGAAGAAAACCAGGAACTTATTAAAGAATTACATGGGTTAACAAATTGTGTGCTATATGAGATCAATGAAAAAAAAATATGGTCAGCAAGTTAAACTTTAAAATCATTAGTTCATGAGCCACTTCTGAGTATTGATATTTTTCTTTCTCTATCTTCAAAATAGATTTATTGAACAAACTAACCCTTAATAAGCTAGGGGAGAAGCATAAAGGAGACACATTACAAGGGAATTCGAAGATCTACCGTCCATGTAATGTAAAGGAGTAATTGAAGGACTGATGTTGAACAGGAATAATAAGACTACAGGAAACAGTGGTTGTAGGCTGTACTGGGTAGACAAGTGTATAGAATGGGAAAAACACAGGAAATTAAAAGTTTGATATCTCTAAGAATTGCTTATTTTGTATTATGCACAGTTTTATTTCCAAATAATCAAACCAAACCATGTGTAACCTGATCCGACCAATAGTGTAGCACAGCCATCCATGTCATCACACTCTCACACATATTGAACTTTCAAAGCTCATCATTACACTAGTTCTTAAATTGCCGAGCCAGTTTAACACTGAAAAACTCAGAATGAAGATAGCTACACAATGTAATAGATATGAATATATTATACGCAGGATGTTGGTTTACAAAGTAATACATACGGATAAACGCTAGGAATTTCCTGATCAGTAACTCTTATACGTTCCCGGAGTAGTACTTGTAAGGTTTAAGGTTTATATTACTGTTACACTGCACTCACACACATAAACCAATGATGTAGAGTGAACCAGTGTTGAAGGGGAAGTGCAGTTAAACCTAAACACCCTACAAGCTTAAGAACACCACTTTATACGTACTTAAAAGCCTTCCTTATATGTCACTGGTCTAAAACTACCATAGGCTATCGCAGTGACTCCTTGAAGTGCTCAGAATCATTCTACATACTATAATTTGGACGGTGTTATATGCTTTACTTAGTTTACTCGCCTGATCGTCTCCTGCAATGGCTGATGACTGATGTGGGAGTCTTCAGTCTTACTGCGTGTACGGCTGCCAGATAGTGAGAGAACTTAAACTTTTAACCGATTGAAAAAGAAAAACTTGGTGTCGCATATTGGGATAGGGGGTTATAACTCCTTAACATGTTCAGGGTTTGAGATGAAGTGTGTATTACAACTAATAAAACACTAGTCTGTGTATCTTTGCTGAGATGATGAGATCATAATATTGTAAAACCTCAATTACCATTAAAAAGCAAAAAAAATTGAATAGTATTTCTATTCAAAAGATATATAGTATTATTATCACTATGTAATAAATTAAATGAATGGTCCAAGGCGAAGGCGGAAAAATACCAAATACCTACAAATACCTAAGAAGCCCCTGAAAAAGTTTATTGTTAAAGCAAATTCTGTTAGATGGCGCTACATTCTCATCATCCAAAATTTGACCGTCTAACTTGTATCTCTTTTCTATGTAATCTTTTGGTAGTAGTGATCATGGCTGCCTCAGCTGATGGTGTAAACAAACACAGATACGCCCATTCAACCCCGGAGGACACCCCTATAGATGAAGAGATTATTACCACCCCGACGTATTCCAATAATGACCCCTGGCAAACGTATTTATCTGATAAGAGGCCAACATCGCAGAAAAACACATGGAAGAGTGAGTACATTTGATGTCAGTGATTGCCAATATGTGAACGTTTAGCTCAGTATTTCATTTTATAATATTGTTACTGTGATGTGAGGATGTTCGTCCCAGCTCATTTGTCCTTTGGCATGTCGTTCTGAGGTTGTTTCAATTGTTATTGTGGTATTAGTCTTATGTTGGTTTAGTTGTACATGTTTTTAAGGGACAATTGTTTGTTTACACTTGAGGTCAGACACTGTAATTAATGTGTGTTTGTGATACTCAAACAAGGTCAGCTGAACAGTCTAAACATACAGATATATTGTTTAGTTGTTCAGTTGCTTGGTCATATGTGCAGTGTCAGTGACCTCATTAGGGTCATATGTAGTACTTGTCTACAATGTTAACGCCAACCAATGACTCTGAATACTGTCCATTCATCCAAGAGCAGTGGGAGTAATAGTAGTGATAATATTTAATGATAACTGCAATGAAACATTTGGCGATACAACTAATGATGATAGTGTGGGTTTTAATAGACATTCCCTGGGACTGGTGATACCTTTGCATGGGACTGCCCCGTGCTACCATAAAGACCGTGAAGGATGTTGATGATGGGGATGTACTTTTTGTTCATACTGGATGCAAGGTTAATGGTAATGGTAGTGGACATGAAGGTGTGTCTAGTGGTAGTTATCCCTGGGATGGTGTAAGGAAACAGTTACGTGAGACTGTCAAACTGAGAAAGTTTTGTGCTAGCAATCAAATGATGGATGGCTCTGCCTGCAAGAAACAGAAGAAAACTGTTACATTCTTCATTTTACATTGATTTGTCAGTTTCATAAGTATGTACTACAGACCTGAGAATGTAAACTGCGTTTCAAACTTGGTCTTGCATATTGAGTTCTAACCCCTTAACATCACTCTTTTGCTGGGATCATAATATGACAAAATCTCAGTTACCATTAAAAAAAATATATTTCTGTCTAAATATCACACCAGGGCGATATTACTTTGGTGTGATGTGTAGTTTGCAGCTGTCGAGTGTTGACCTCCACATGTGCTAGTCACATATTAACGAACAAGAGGCCTCCCTGTTAAGTGAAGCAGAGGTGCCAGCGGACCTAAGGCCCGTACTTGAATGCCTTACAAAGGGAGCCACATACAGACGGTTCCAATGTTGAAAACCTACAGTTGTAGCGACGATCGGAGAATGTTTATCGATTGTCACAGTAAATAAAAAAAATTAACTGACATGTATTTTTTTGATATTTTGTATTATTACATTATGTATCAATAATGAAATTAGTGCTTGCACATTTAATTTGATACTTAATTTACGTGACATAAACTGCAATCAGTGCACATGTTAATCTGTCATGGCAGTGTTAACAGATATACCCGCTGCCATCCTCCTTATAAAAATAATGAATACTAATAAAAATATCGTTGTTCAGGGGCATGAATGTAATTTCTCCAGCCACATGAAGGTGGTGTGTGTAGGTGGAGTGTGAGGTGGCGGTGGGAGAACAGTGAGTATTGATCTGGCGCCCCTCCCTGTCCAACCTCCAAGAGGAAGGTAGGCATGCGGTGCGCATCTACTCGATCCACTACTTCCCATTCACACAATCACATAGTGTACTATACATATACATTAGACATCTTTACTAACATTGAACCGTACTAACCATCGAGCAAAGACCGCGGATTGTGCAATTGTTAGCGCGAAATTAACTGCCGTGGAGTTTTTTATTCGGGGCTATAGGGAAACTGAATTTTTGCATCACAATCGTTTTATTCTTTTGTTCTTCTTTTTCTTCCTTTTTTTTGTAGCATATGTTATCTAGTAGTGGAAGTCGATGACATTAAGAGGATACCTATGAGGAAAGAATCGAGTGCGTGCTTTATCTGGAACCAACCAACTTGTGAGACGCTTGCGCAGGGCCTCTCCAGGGCGCGGAGGTGGGAGCAGCAACAGTGACTCGCGCGGCTGCTGCCTCCACGGTACTCAAATCCTCTGTATTGTCAACGCAGTGGTGAAGCACTGTTCGATGACCTTAGCTGTCGTCAAAATAATGTAGTAAAGTGCTCGGAGATTAACATAACAACAGATATTTAGTACAAGGTATGCCTCGTTGTGGCCGAGGTAGTAGTACTGTACAAGCGTGCTTCAAAGTAAACAGACGGCAGACCCGCGCCTGATGTGTGGCAACCTGCGGTGACTCACCAACAGAACAACATACAACCTTGTGCGCTGATTGTAATATGCTCTGTTTGCTGGGGTTATGTAGTCAAAAACTGGGGTTAAATTTAGACCGACGCGGAAGACAGTGATGGACATTCAGATGGTGATACTGTCAGTTTTAAAGGAGTAGTAGCCAGAGAAGGTCATTTTCATGATCACTCGAGACCAAGGAGTCCAGACTCGCTGTGACCAATTACCAGATTATAACACGTACACTACCCGTCAGATCACCGATCGCATGAGAAAGTGCTACGTATTGCCAGTGTCTTACAAGATACATGATCGATTTTTGTTTTTCTTGAAGTTCATATACAAGTCTAAGGAAAAATAATGGGTTGAGAAATTTGCATCTAGCAAGAATATTGTTTGAATAACTACAAGATGGAGACATGTTCAATGATAAGTATGAAACTCAGATCACCAGTGTTATGCAACTTTGAAAAATTAAGAACAAAATTAGTAACCACGAATGGATGGTTAAATTGATTTTATAATTAGACAGAAATTTACCTTGATATAACCAACCTAAGTTTACAGTAAAGATAAAACTAACGTATTGATTATGACTGATATTCAACACACACATATACACATACGTTACATCACGACAGTTGTCAGATTTTGCAAGTGTCAGTATGCCAACAAATCCTACATTAATGAATGGTCACCACGTATGAGGTACGAGTCCATCAATTTTTTTTTTTTTTTTATGAGTCACATCATCACTGGCAACTGCGAACACAACCTTACCACCACATTAGTTAGCTGGAGTCATAATCCTTCCCTCATCCCTTGGCGACACAGGCACAGGTCACAGGTGTCCCCAGTATTATGAACGAAGAGCAGTGCGTCTTGACAACATGACTGTGTCGGTGAAGTGTTGTTTTGCGCGGCACTCTCACATGGCTGTCCCCTAAGATGGTGTTGGTGGAGATGGCCGGGGCGGAGGACACCATCTACTTGTGCAACTTCCGTGTTTCTGTGGATGGTGATTGGCTGTGCTTGAAGGAGCTGGCAGAGGGAGGCACCACCAGCATAGGGGTCGCTAAGGTGGACAGCTCTGCGTCCTCGTCCCCTGTGTCACCCCCGCCCACAGGTGCCTACACCCACCATCACCACCTCCCACCTGGCTCCTCTTACTCGCACACTCTACCCCTCTCTGAGCCACTGATGTTGAACCCACCAGACTCGGCCACCACCTCGGAGGGATCCGCCGATGGGAGCCCCCCGCCTCACCACCCCTCGGAGGGCGGGGCGGTGGGCCGGGCGCTCAGCTTGCTCCCTGGCCTTCCGCCGGGGCTCTTCGCGCCCTATGTGCCGCTCAGCTGTGGTCCGTCCGCACGCTTTCTTCTTTATGTTGCCCCTGACACCCCTGCTGGACACTGCTGGCCCTGGCTCCCCCTCCCCTGACACATTCACTCCCCCATAGTTGATCCAACAATCTTGAATGAGTGTGACTCCCAATCAAGGGTTGGCTCTCTGGCCGTATATCAGCCTTAGAATGACTGTCTCATATCACAGTGTAATTATCATTGATAGTAGTGATTAACTGTAATAACTAATGATTTAGATATGTACTTCATGATGACAGGTGATGATGACAGGGCAGTTTGATATTCATGGAAACACCAGCTTACCTTGGCCAGGGCTTCGGCACCAGTCCACCAGATGTGTCTCACTCCATGGTTCATAGTCTTATCAGAGTTGAGGATTTACACTTTGTATTGATGGCCTGTTATACACTGAACCCTAACCAACAGAATGATGCCAGTGAACATCATTGAAGTATAGAGAAGTGAAATATCAATTACTCAAATCATTGACTTTTTATGGTTATAATCACCAGATAAGAATCGCATATAAGCAATGTACACAATTACCAGGTAAATAAGTATTATTATAACCGTGTTGTGTGCGGCGCCTTGAAATTAATATATTTATCTATCTATTGTTATGTGGACATTTTTTTATTTATTTTTTTTTTTTATTTATTTTTTTTTTGTTTTTTTTAGTTTGAAGAATAACATTGAATTCGATAGTTCTGTTATGTTTTAAGTAATTAATTCACAAAAGTTTTGTTTGATAAGGAATGCCATCAATACAAGGTTAAAATGCTCATTCTATACAGTAAATGATGTAGTCAGTAGAAAAAAAAATTATTAATTGTTGATATCTCTAACTTAAGATATAGTAATTAGAAGCCTCAGAGCTCAGTACACATACATTGTGAAGTTAGCTTCCTGGAATCACTAGTTTGATGTAAAGAAAAAGTTTGTGGATGTGTTTTTGATGCCATTCATATTGCGGGAAGGAGTGATGATTTGAGGGTATTGCAATGCATGACCACTGCATGGCTGGTCTTCACAACACAGACTCATCTAGGGCAGGAACATCCACCAGCTTCTTACAGTTACTTTGCTCCAGCTGATGCTTTGGTTGGTGTCTCATGAGGGAGGTTGTACCCCTCGTGGCCTTTGGTATCAGGTGATTTAATGCCTTACCTCTATCCCCTTGGCTCACTAGGTGTAGGGATGGCAGGCTATGTTTAATGTATTTTTGAGACTAAAGCTTATTACCTTTGAAAAAAAAGCAGGAGAGACCAACAATGAGGTGAGAGTGAGAAAGCTGGTGCATTATAAGGATGAGTTATGATGCATAACTTTATAAAAAACAATTAGAAATTTTTTATTTTGAGCTGAATGTGTGTTTGTGTGTGTGAATGTGTTTCTTGATGCTGTGCATTGTTTTCTTTGTTGCTAGTAGCTAACTAACAAACAAAGTATGATTCATTTGCAAGATAAACACTCTCTTGTATATACACACAAAAACCTGCTACAGTAGTACTTTATTTTGACAGAGGCTAGATTTATTTGTGTGTCTGTCTCAGTGTCTTATTCATCAGCCTGAGGAAGTAAATCTTCCTTGCAGCAAGAGAAATGGCCTAATTATTAATGTGATCATACATTGATATGGAAGTCCCATTACAACATTGTACATGATCTAGATTATTTTACATAATCAAATTTTTGCTGAAATTCTGCTTTTAATTTCTTTTGTTTAGATTTAGAAGAAAACTTTTGTGTAGTTTATAGGGGCAAGTAATGTGTAGTGTTCAATTACTCTTAATGACCAGAGTGTCAAATGAAGTCTTTGGTTTAAATGAAACAGTTTGTGTAAAGAATGTACTTTTCTGCCATGCACCTTCAATGAAAGAATTATGTTACTCTGTTTTTTATAGGCTAGAGGCTGTTTCACATGATACATTGTGTGAATCTGTACTTATAATGTATAACTTTGCCATTCGCACATTTTCCTAATGCTTTATAATTGCAAATATCGTTTTAAGCCCTTACACATGTATAACTATGCTATTCATGCATTTTCTTAATGCATCAACTGAAAATATATCTTTTGAAAAATATATGCTGAGTGAAGATAGATTTTCTCAGAGTTGAGGAACCTTAAGATAGGAATCAATCAATGCAGATCATCGAGACTTCATTGTATATTGAAGAAAAAAAAAATGCTGTACACTTCAATATTGCACATAAGCTTATCTCTTGCAATGCTGTATAAAGCTAATGTTGAAAGTGGTCCTCCACCAACCATCTCTTTGCTACCTAGTTATAGAACCAAAGCCATATTGATAGTCATAAGTTAGTTAAAAAAAAAAAGTGTTATGACATAGCAATAGCAGCTGTCTCTCCCCCTTCAGAGCGTGACCCAGTGTGCATTGAACGCAGCAACTTGGTGAACATCTGCAAGTTAGTGGTGAAGGAGCTCATTGAGTCCTCCCTCAAGTTTGGTCGGCAGTTAGACTCAGACTCGGTGCCGCTACAACACTTTTTCATCGTCTTGGAGCATGTCCTGCGGCACGGACTCAAGCCCAAGCGGGTGAGTCATTTTGTTCTGCCACAACCTGTCACTATTGTTCTGAACTGTTCATATTAGTGGATACAGTTCTATTTATTAATTTATTCATTCATATGAGCTCAGTAGATAGGTTAATCTTCCTCGTATCTGACGACTTGAAAATTGTTTGTGTTTTCATCCCACAACCAAAACAATTTATCCATCAAGTTAATAATGTTGTTTTGCAGGGCTTATTGGGACCAAAAAAGGAACTATGGGATCTATTTCAACTGGTGGAGAAGTGGAGCTATGAGGCCCAAGACATCACAGCCAGTGTCCGTGACTTACCCACCGTCAAGTAAGTGATATGTGGAGGACGTAACACTAGAGAGAGGAGGGGTTTAAGAATACATATAAAGGAACCAGGCCATGACTAGGGAGAAGGAGAAGGAGAACTAGCTGAAACAAAGGACTTGAGACCAGGGAGGAAGTGAGTATCAAAGGGGGGACCTAATGTAGGGAAACGGAACAACTTAAAACACTGAGAAGGAACACAAGAGACTAGTAAAGAGAAGAACTTTGAGGACTAACGTATCAGTCCTATTTTCATTTATTTCTATTGCACTTTGGAGGATGTTTTGAGATATACTTCATATAAACAAAAGGATTTATTAACAAGAGTCAGTGTTATATGTCTTAAGGAATTCTTATTTACTGAACATAACTTTCAGAACCCACATTGGGAGAGCACGGGCATGGCTCCGGCTTGCTCTCATGCAGAAGAAGCTTGCTGATTATTTCCGCCTCCTGATTGAGCGACGGGACGAACTGCTGACGGAGTTTTACGAGACCGGGGCGTTGATGTTGGCTGACGAGGCAATTGTCATCATGGGCCTCCTGGTGGGGCTGAATGTGATTGACTGTAACCTGTGTGTCAAGGTGAGGGAGTGTGTTGAGTGTTGTAACATTCATAATAGGATGAGACAGTGGTTCGAATTGTATTATTGTATTATTAAAGTGAGATTATTATTAAGGGTGATGAATGACTAAAATTGAAATGCATTAATAGCCATTAGGCCATTTGTTTTATAGTATTAATTTTGATGAACTTTGAAAGAAAACTAGAAACTTCATTTTTTGTCTGCTTATAAATGTACAAATTCAACAAAAAGTGATCCTTGTGTTACAGGAGGAGGATCTAGACAGTCAAATGGGAGTGATTGACTTCTCACTGTACCTCCGCAACACTGGGGCCGAGACCAGCCCTGATGACAGCCCGGAGCAGACAGACATGACCACAGTTCTAGACCAGAAGAACTACATCGAAGAACTCAACCGTCACCTCAAGTATGTCTCCATTTTCTTTTGCTATTAAGACTGTCTATGTTATTGTTCTAGTAGCAATACTTTTTAATTTACTATATTAATTAGTAGACCTATTAATTCTTCTATAGTATCTGTATTGTACACTGCTTTTGGCTCTCAGTTCTTACTCTAGAGAGACTTACAAAAATTTATATAAAAGCTTTAACTGTCTACCATATAACCTCCTCTCACTTTCCCAGACACTCATCCTCACCAATATTTCCCTTTGTTTCCACCAGTGCAACAGTAACGAACCTTCAGGCTAAGATGGAAACTCTGCTCACCACCAATGCACTCATGAAGGAAGACTTGGCCATTGCAAAGAACACCATCATGCACATGCAGGATGACAATGACCGCCTCAGGAAAGATAAGGGACTCCCGACGCAGCAACAACAGGAACAATTAGATAAGGAGGTAAGGAAACTTTTTTTTTTTTTTTTTTTTTTTTTTTTTTTTTTTTTTTTTTTATTATTATTATTATTATTATTATTATTTTTTTTTTTTTTTTTTTTTTTTTTTTTTTTTTTTAATAATGTCCTTAACCTACTGCTATACCTGTCGGACTCTCCTTTTTGTTGTTGTGTAAGAAAAGATCTATTACTGGGTGTGGTTTTAGTGTTTTAGCAAAGATGTGTTGGGATGAAGCTGTTGTATTGTCTCGTCTCATCTCGTTTCGTCTTGTCTCACTCATAACCTTAATCCGTTGATGCTGTGGAATTTAATGGAGCTTAATTCCTATCACAAAGAATATTAAAATAGAAATATAGTGAACCTTAATTTATTTTCACTAACCAAGTTTCATTGTTCCCACGTTAGGCTAAGAAAGCAAGTCGTGTGAGTGTGATTGGGTGTGAGGAGGAGATGCAGGACCTCAAACTGCAACTGGAGGAGGAGAGTTGTCACAGGAAACTAGTGGAGAAGGAGCTTGAGTTACAGATTCAAATGAAGGCAGAGAGTGAGATGGCCGCCAAGTTACTCGAGAAGGATATTCATGAGAAGCAGGACACCATCATCTCCCTACGCCAACAGCTGGATGAAATCAAAGTCATTAACCTGGAGATGTACAGAAAGTTGCAGGTAAGACAACCATTGATTCATTACCTCATCTTTCTATCCGTAACCCACTTCCCTTCCCTTCCCTCCTTCCCTCGTTCCATCCTTCCATCCTTCTCTCCTTTCCTCCCTCCTTCCCTCCTTCCCTCCTTCCATCCTAGTTAGATTGTTTAACCATGTGTCCCATCCTGTTTTTCTTATTTATTTATTCATTAATTTATTTGTAGTAATTAATTTTTTCACCTTATTTGGTAGTAGCTCTCTCCTTGTACTGTACTTCATTTCATTTTGTAGTCTGTTGTTTGCAGTGTGTTGTGGGAGTGACAGTGTGATGGTTAACAGTTATTTACATGGTATTTACATGACTGGTGAAGCAGGTTTATGGAGCTGGAAGATGGTTTTGAAGAAGAGTTAAAAGCTATCTCTAAGGGGGAATATTTTGCAGTATAGGTTGATGGTATAACATGCAATTTAGAGAGAGAAAGAGAGAGAGAGTATAATTTAATTTTATCTTCTTCTTCTTTTTTTTTTTCTTCTTCTTCTTCTTCTTCTTTTTTTTCTTTTTTTTATCGTAACATTCTGATTGTGGAGGATTGGTGGTGGAAGGCAGTAGATGGAAGCACCTCCTTGATCCTCACTAGTGCCAGTAACTTGTAGGGCATAAAGAATCAGTTTAGAGATTTAGTACAAACATATAATAAAGATTGCCCACGAAGAAAGTATTATCCGGCATGAAATAATTGAGTGTGACGGGAGTATTACTAGGCTTTGAGGAGACTGTTCCAGGATGCTTGAAGGCCATGGAAGTAGTTAATAATGACTGAGTGGCACAGGTTAGAGAAAAAAAGAGAATCAAACACCATTTGTAAATACACACGAGTGACTGAAATTGGCGAAAAATACTGATTCTTGAAGACAGTTAGAGATTACATGGGAAGAGTGATAAAAGTTCCCAATACAATCTAAGTTATAGTTAGGAATTACACCATTGATTCAAATTATCTTCTTGAATCTCTTTTTAGTTACTTTATATTTGTTGATTTATGATTTTAGAATTACGTATATCCGTTTCATTTAATTTTATGAATGCCAAAATTCATGTTTTGTTTTGTTTTCATTATATGACTGTCCATTTACTTCACGAACTTACTTCTAAGATTTATTAATCATGTTTTATACGTTGAGACTGATCACATATTGCATCTTGTGTTTCCATTATTACCTGTTACTTAATCACGTCTTACCTGGAGTACACAAAAGGCCCCATACATGAGTAGGATTCATCACTATTGTGTAATGAAGAATATCCACTGCACAGCCTAGCATTCAATCTTCAGAAAGTATTGATATATTGTTGGTGTGATTACTTCTCAACCCACAGTTTCATTACAGCTGGATCAGGCAGTGCTGTCAGACTTCAGCTGCTTCTCTCATTACAGTCAAGCTCACTAAACCGTTCTATGTGTTATTGTGGGTTATAAAGTCACCAATAGCGTTCCCTCTTGATGCTTTGAATAAACATGGAGCTTGACTGTAAAGATAGTTTGCATGTTGTGAAGAGCTTGCTTATGGTTACGAGGCCCAAGTTTTTGGCCAGATTTTGCAGGCAATACAGATTTTTATGCAAATGTAACATTTGATCTGACTGCCAATTTTTTACTTGTGAAAGACATGTAGGAAATTATTCTCGAGTATTGGTGTTTTGAACATTTGTAAATCCCTCATTGTTGAATTAAATCTAATGGTTCTTGCTGCATACTGAGGCAGGAAGTGGCTTGCAATATCTCAAAGAATTAAGGGCCTGGTCTGTTATTCCTTGTTGCTGTTACTAACACACACTTTTTCTGTCCTCTAGGAATGCGAACAGGAAATTTACGAGAAGGGCTTAATGGTGGAACGACTGCAAGAGAAAACCTCAAAAATTAGTAGCATACTCACTAATCTTAGACATTGCACTGACCCACAATTTGCCCATCAGAGTCATAATTTTCCTCCAACTTCTTCAGAATAATTGTGAGAGAAATTGGAAATGGAAAAACTTTTTCATATCAATACTGAAGTGTTAGGTACCACTCAATGGTATAGATTCGGGCTAGATAGTACATATTGTCTTTGCCTTAATTTGTAAGGGTCTCAGTTTTCTCCCAGATAGATTTTGTTCCAACCTCCTTCCTTGAATCTCGCTGCATGTTTATGAATAATGTACATATTTTATGTCTTGAAATGATGTGGCAAAGTATATGTATATACCAGGACAAGATTTTCCCCTTACCCGCATTGCATACCATCAGCTACAGTACAGTGTGTTTCTCTGTATCATAAATTGTTGTCATTTCCTGTTGTCTAGATTGTTTTCTTTTCTTTGTATGCTGCAAAGCTTTCTGGCATAATCTGTCATTGGTGTACATGTAATTTCTGTGTAGCTTATTTGGCATCTCAGGTGCTTCCTCATATCACACCAAACTGGCATCAACTAACCATCCTTGTAGCTCATGCCAAGAATATGAGTTTACCTGTCTAATGTGTGGATGAGTGTGTGTGCTAACTCAAACACTATTCACTTCACAACTTGAGAGAAGCATAGAAGGTCACCATACAAATCAGTTTCTGCATTATGATCAATACATGTCGTTAAATTAGGGTGAGTGTCCCTGGAAAACGAAAGAGAAAACGCGCCCGCAAGAAACATGTCTGTAGCAAGACAAACGTGTGGCGAGGAACACTGGTATTCTCTACTGTATGTTTTTCAGGAATGCGAGAGCTCATTAAAACAGAAAACTGAACTCATCGGTCGTCTGGAGATCAAGGCAGGAGAAATGGCAGACACTATTCGCAATTTGGAGTCACAGTATGTATTCCAGGACCCTCAGTCTTCTCACGAACCCTCACCAGCAGGACAGAGGTCTCGTTCCAAGTCATTCTATGAGCCACTTAGCCAAAGGGAGGCTGAGGAAGGAGCAGAGGGAGAGGAGGGGGTGAAAGGTGGGGTAGGGAAGTCAGCTAGTATGTGTGAGCTTCAGAACAGGACGGCTAATCCCTTGTGATTGAGAAGACCTCTCCCTTGTATGGTGTGAGAATTTGCTAACACCACTAATACTACCACTATATCAAGTCATATAAATATATATATATATATATATATATATATATATATATATATATATATATATATATATATATATATATATATATATATAAAGATATTGCTTTCCTCAGTTTGGCTTAGTGATGTTTGATTTGCCATTCCCTTTCCCCAGAAATTGTGCAATATTTTTATCCTTTGGCGGTTACAGCATATTACAATATTTTCTGGATTTACATTATTAAAGCTGCATTTAAGTAATCATGTAGTGAGCAAAGAAATTCTTTATCGTCTCTTCATATAGTCATATTGGTGTCTTTCACACATGTCAAGAGAAAAACCTACTGTAGAATTTTGTATATGTTAAAACAATTATATAGAAGACACATGATTGAAAGAGTAGGAATGCTTTAATAGATAAGCAAAAATTGGCAAACCTTCAGCCAAGTGTTTACATTGTCAGCTGAGGCAGCCATGATCACACTTATAACTTGTCGCGCTGATGGACACAACACATTCTTGCTGAAGTTATGCCCTCACCTTGCCAGTGTTTGTTTTGATGACATGTAGTGACATAATTTCAAGACATCGCATGTAACACCTCAACCGGATATTGCCAAATAAAGGAAACTGTATCTTGTCAGAGTTTCATTATCATTTGGAGCTGAAATCATACATTTGGTTGCCTCTGTTTCCTTGTTTGGTTTGTCAAATTTTGTTCATCTATCTGAGACACCAATTCTGAAAACACTCAGCTACTCTGCTTTATCTTGATTTTTATATTATTATTTCAAAATATTTAGGTAATGTACTACGTATGCTGCACTGATTTTAAGTCTTAAGCTTTTATTTTCATTTAATTTTGCGTTAAGTTTTTTTTTATATATTTTAATTTTTCACTTATTTGTTATTTTATTTAGTTTTTATTCACCCCCACCCATCACCTTTACCCACCAGGTATGAGGAGTGTCTGGTTCAGAAAGAGGCAGCCAAGTCCACTGCCATGAAGCTCAGTGACAAGGTTAGTCCTGGTGTCAGGCTAAAGTTGTGGGGCTTCACTCTCATTCATACTCTGTCTGCTGGGTTTGACTTTGATGTGGAGTGTCCTCAAGAAAGATTTGTGATAAATACAGATCATTTTAAGGCATACACTCATGGATTCTTGAGTTTTCACCTTCTCACCTTTCGTCTTCATAAATCTGCTCCTTAATTCTGTCCGGCAAACTCACAGCATAGCATAGTATAATATTGATGTAATATAGGATGATTAAGTAGCTTGATAGGATATTGGATGTGTCTTGTGCAAGTTCATAGTATGTAGCAGCACTTGCAGTTAAGACGTATTAGGATACCCAGCTCCTCTACTCGAGTGATGCGTAGAATGATCAATTTCATGCTGGTCTTTTCTTTTCCTCCAGACCTCCTATTGTTTTGATATTCCTGTATCACCCTGTATTGTAAATTGAATTAGAATGATGATACAGAATGTAACGTCCACAGGTTTGTGATGGAGAGCTGCAGTCGTCTTCCTTAGAAACTGACCTCAAGATAGAGCGAGAGTGGCGGCAATCCCTGCAGGAGACGTTAGTGAAGGACCGTGAACTGAAGGCAGAACTGCAGCAGCAGATCAAAGAACTCACTAAACAACAAGAAGTAAAACTCATCGCATTCTCTTACAAAGCCAAGAAATAGATGATGGGCAGTTTATTTACTAACTTTTGAATATGAGTTTTAAAAAGTTAAACCACAGAGTATCTATGTCCAACATGTTTTAGATATCCTTGATCAACCAATAGATTAAAGTTGTGTTTACAAGACGTAGCTAAGCATTTAAATATCACCTGTTGACACAAAACCACTTCATATCCTAAATAGAGCTCCATTATTGAGGTCTCAAATTTATACCGTTTTTTAATTTCTACTGTATAATTTATGTAATAGAAATAAACTAAATGTCTTTCATGTATTTGCAGGAATATCAGATTCTAAAAGGGGCACATGTGCAGCTGATTTCTACTGTTGAGAATCAGGAGAGGACTCTTGAAGAACTTGGAGCCCATCTGTCTGAGTCCAAGCTGAAGATGGCAGACCTGCGGGACGTAAGTAAGTCCCTCCGTGAGGCTCAGTGGGCCCCGGACAAGGAAGCCACCCACTGCCGCCTCTGTGAGAAGGAATTCAGCATCTCACGCAGGAGACATCACTGCCGTCATTGTGGTAATATATTCTGCCACACTTGTAGCGACAACACGATGCCTCTTCCCTCCTCCGCCCGCCCAGTCAGAGTTTGTGATACGTGCCACACTCAGCTGCTGCAACGCTACTCCAATTCTGAAATTTAGATGTGTGGCTGCTTGTCAACTCCTCAAAGCAATCCTGTCCATTTGCATAGAGGTTAGTTATATGCATTTGTTTAGCCATTACATCAAAGTGACGTGACGTGCTCCTTGTATTAGTGCTGGAAATGGTGCAGCACTTTGTATATTTTCATGTAAATCTTAAGAGCTGTGAATAGTGTCAATACAAGTAGAAAGCTTTATAATTTTGTACGTAATTAGAAATCTATAGCTAAATGTGTGTATTAGCTAGTTAATGAAGGAGAGGTGTTTGCTTAGACTCGCCCTCACATTCTTCCAAAGGAATCACATTGCACTGCGTTATGTGCATCTTGTCCTCTCAGTGACAAGGAGATGATTCACTCATTGGGGAAGGAGACTAAGCTATTGTTTTGTAGATCTGACTTGCTTGGTAACAAAAACTATATCAAAGGAACCAAATCATTTAGGAAGGCTCTTGTTTCTGTTATATGTGCTGCTCTAATGGTCAGATCTCATTATAGTTGTAAGATTCTGAGCCGGTTGATCCATAGCAGTCAAAATTACTTTTGTATTAAGCTGCTAAATGTATGGAACAAAAACTAATGATTTTCAGTATTAATTTTATTTTGGTTAACTAATTCTCATAATCATTGTTTTTCTGCACATAGAAGTATGTGTGGTTTGCATTTACCTATAAGATAATTATATTGTTTGTTTGTACAGATAATCCATAAGAAAATTTATGTATTTACAATTATTTGAATTTGATAATTCAGGTTGTCATTTTGTTGTGTTATTTTTTATTTCTTCTGTGGTTGTTGTACTCAGCATTAATCATGACTAAACGTCATTTTAGTGTATCTGTTTTATTATATTGACAACAAATTTTAATGATAAAGCTTTGAAGGTAGAAATGAAACAAGCTTGAAAGGCACAACTCTCCATCCCTTTTAATATACAACACTGAGAAGTCAGTCATCAAGGCTTCCATTACTGTTACTTGTCTACTTGCACAACAACAGTAATAGTTCTGTTATCCCACTACAAGGTGTCTACAGACACAGAAAGTTATCAGGACACTAACCACAAAACGTCACTGCTAAAGAGTCAATGGAAAGGTCCAGCAATTATTGAAAGACTATTTGATGTACAATAGATAACCTTTAGTGTTAAACATTTTCTGTAAATAGGTAATCCTTCCTATAATCATATGTAGTGTAATGCTAAAATTCAGTGGTGGGCGCGTCAATAAATTTTTCCGGTCCGTCATTCGTCATTCGCCAGCGGCCGGCCCGCCAGTCCGTCATTATTCCATCAGTCCTCAGTCCATCACTCCATCATCGTTATTTTAACCGCGCTTCCATCATCGCTAAATTGCAGTTCATCACCGCTATTTTAGAACCGTCAGTAAAAAACTGTTTACAAGGGTAACAGCACACAATTTTATTCATTTAGAAACAGTTTGGACCACTTTACACAAAATGTTTTTAAATCTTATGTTATTACTGCTCCTCCTCCTGCTTCTCCTCCCCAAACTGCCCCTTGTAGCTGGGGTACCCCAACAGGGACATGTTCCACTTGAGGAACACCAGCTTCTGGAAGTTGGCGCTGGCCAGGGCGGCCCTTTTCGGCCTGAGGATGTCGCCGGCTGTGGAGAACATCCTCTCCACGGCAGCGGAGCTAGAGAGGGGGATGTTATAGGGGGGTGTTATACTTAATGAACAAGTCTACCCACGCCTCCCTGTGCTTCTTGGGGAAGTGTTACTTCACTTGCTCAAATGCGGGTTGGAATACTAAAGCCCTGTCCACACTACAGAAATTTCTTTTGTAACAAGTTAAAACTTTTGAAACAAGTAAAAAACTTAAAACTGCACCGCAGAAGCGGAGAGCTCGCGACAGACGACCTTTCATTACGAAAGCCAGCAGGCTACTGATATGACGCAGCACGGTCACGTAGAAATTTCTGTAGTGTGTCGTCTTTGCTTTTCGGGTCAGTGACAGTTCGGGTGATGGCCGAAAATTGCTTCCGTCGGCGCTTATTCCGTCAGTGTTTCAAAATTTCCGTTAGTCGTCAGTCCGCCAGCGAAACGGGAGTCCGTCAGTGACGGACTGACGGACCTTCCGTCGGTACTGACGGACTGCCCACCACTGCAAAAATTTTATTAGTTATCTTAAACTTACAAGACATCAACACAAATTGTTTCTGAAAGAGTCTGCTCATTGCATACATGTGCCTTGTTCAGTGCATTTCATAATTCTATTCTACATAGGTGTTAAGGACATTGTTGGGCGGAAAAATAAGTGTGTGAAGATAATCATAAGAATTCTTAACTTTTTCTGTATTTTACTGTTTAAAATTGTTATCAAAGAAATTTTGATTAACAGGGAAAGATATGTGAAATATATATTTTTATTATATATTGTACAGAAATAGAGGAAACAAATATTAATGTTGATTATTTTTATTATTAAGACGAGCAGCATTGCACACTAGCACTGAGTGTGATTATATGTTGAGTAATTTGTAAAATGTCATTCCTTGGAAAATGTGTTTTAGAAGTACAGTTGGCTTGACTTAGGATAACAGAACTTTTACTGAATCTTAGTGGTACTTCCACTTGGAAAGAATATTTTCCTGATAAATATTATGAATACCATTTCAGTGCTTTTCCTTCTTGATGGGCCTGTGCATAAAACTCTGTGTAACAATAAGCCTACTTATACTGACACTCTCAACCTGCTTCTAGATCTGATAATACTATATTATCTTAATCCCTGTGGTGCATGTGAGAATGTTTTCTTAGCATATACAACTTTTTCTCAGAATGGTGGATTTGAATGATAGTTGTGAAGAGTTCACTTGAACTGAATTTGAAACTTTCATACCACTTGAGTCTTTACTACACAGGAAACTTTCTTTGGGTCCAAATTACTATTGAGCCAAACCTTGTGGAGGGCAAGCCATGCCTTGCTCAAACAAAGACTCGCACCTCTAACAAGATGTGTCAGATTACATTGTCCAACGCTCTGTTGATATACACCTTCGGTGACATTGTACACAATGTTCAGCATATTATGACAGTAAATATAATGATGCAGTATCATGTGTGGACCAAAATCATTACTATTCTGGCTGGCTTTATGCTATATTTGAATTAGGTGACCTCAACACCCATGGGGACCAACAACATTATTACACTTAATGCTCTTTGGAATTTAGTTTATTCCATAGAGAAGCAGTAGAGTGTTGTGGTTTCAAATATAGTTATACCAGAGGGTCAAGTCCTTGCATGACTGCGTATTATATTACTACTGATAAATCTGATGATAACCTTTATATTCCCCACCTTTGTCTGGTATTGCATGGCTCACTACAGCTTCTAGACCAAAGAGTATCTTGCTTCTTTGACACTTCTTGTCTCTCATGTTTCTAGATCTGTCTGTCTACGCTATACTTCTTGATATTAGATATACTCATGTGTAAAATTTGTGACCCTTATAATTTTATCTTGGGTCAAGCTTGCTCTGCCTGTCCAAGTAAATCATACCTCCTCATTTATTGCATGTGGAAGTGGATTGTTGTAACATTAGAAGTTATGATTTGTTATTTAATTAGGTAGTTTTTTAGTTATTTTGAATGTAATAAGCAAACTGGTGATGCGTTGAATTTAATGATTTGTGGGTGAGCTTTTCATGTGGCTTTAGAGAACAAGTGAACACACTTAATAACTCTTAAGAAATGGAAAGCATCCAATATCTACCATATTGGTGGTACATGGCACTTATAAATAACAATAATATTTCAAATTGTATGCTAGTTAAGAAACACCTACATCTCAAATATTTATACCATAATTTGATATTTTTACTGATGTATGATTTTCAAAATATTGATTGTAAGTTACTTTTTACTATGAAGATATTGAAAGGAATAATGATGGTATCAGTATTCATTATAATTGGGTTTATGCTTTGGTGGAATCCTTTTGAAAACTTTGAGCACGAACAAAATCACCTTAAAGTGTGTAGCCATAGATACCAATGTATTTACATGTACCTTCAAAGCACATGTGTCAGTTATTGTAATAGGTTGGGATGGAAAGGTGTATTGGTCTGATCAAGATATCTTCAATGCGTTGCCTGTGCTAAGACTGAGTCACCGCCTCATTTATGCACACTTTGGTATGTGTGTTAGTGTTTATTCATTTATAATCATATTTATGTAATTACCCTCTCCCCAAGGGCATAAGCTTGCCCTTTGTTCAGTGCCTAGCAAGTAAGTTATGCCCTTGCCCTTTTTTTGCCAGCATCCCATACCCATCTGTGGATTACATTAATGTTTGCATGCAAATAGCAGCAGAATCAGAGACGGTCAAGCCCACTATTTCTTCACCACTTGACTTTAACTTTTTGTTCTGAGGTGTGTTGGTAGCCAAGCCATGTGGCTGAAGGCCGGTGCTGGCTAGTGGCTACATGACTGGTAGTGTTGTGCTCATGGACAGTATGATGGATGTAATGTGCCCACACTGCACCTACAGTTCATAGGTACCAATATAATATTTTTGTATATCATATTACATATGAGTATAAGGCTTTTTCAACGTAAACATAAAATTAAATCCATACGTCATGCCAAATTACTTTTTTGAGACATTGATTTGAGCAACAGAATCCCTTTGTACCTCAACATTCATAATGGGTCTGATTCTTTTACCAGACACAAAACCAAAAATCTGAAGGAGAGGATCAAAATGAACTTTTGTTGTGAAATATGACAATTTATAATCCAGATGCATACCAAGTACTAAGTTGAGGTTGAAAACAGGATTGACAAGTATGTTTGATTGTTCGGTCTTCAAGTGATAAATGTTACATGACTGTAGCCTTTATTTCCCTGTTAGCCAAGCTCAGCTAGGGTTCATGTGCCTGATAGTTCAAATCCGTGATTGTTATTAATTTTTACGTCAAATTCGCGTTTGGCTGCCTGGTGCATGTGGTGTGGCGTACTAATGTAATTTGTTACGGTGACATTGTTGCTACTTGGAGGTATGTTTATATATAAGCTATGCTCAATGAAAGTTATTTTGGGGATATTATGTTTTATTGACCACCTTAATACAAGTGGTTTGGTACCCTACACTGCAAGGAAAACTACACACACTCATAGTTGACCCACATCTATTTCATTTTATAATCCATACAATTCATACTTTATATAGAGTTTCTGAGTAATGAAACACTTGGTACTTAATAGACCACCTAAAAACAGCTTCAAAACCTACTTAAAGAGGACGCGTTAAGTTACAATTTATTAAGTACTGATTTAGGATTTGCGATATTACCCAATCAATTAACTTGAACCATTTTTTGTGCATACGAGTCCATCTGAAGAAAATAATGATACATATGGAAAGTTTATCTAAGTCATAGCATAATGATTTCAATAAGTTGTGATAAATAAATATGTAGTACTACCAAGTATGAAAAAAGGGGTAGTAGGAAGATAAATGAGATTGATAGTTCATAAAGAAGAATGAGGATAAAAATAAAAAGAAATGATGATTAGTAATAATATATACAGAAAGAGGAGGATAGAAATAAAAAAGTAATATGATGATAATGAGTAGCATACATATAAAATCGAAATAACTCAAGTAATACATTATAACGAGAGAGAGAGAGAGAGAGAGAGAGAGAGAGAGAGAGAAAGAAGGCTAAAACCACCTCATGTAATATAACACATTAACGAAGCATTACAACTACAAACACACATATAACACATTATCGATAGATGAAATATAATCAATGTACAATTTATTTAATTATATAGTACAAAAATGACTGCTAAACATAAAAAAATCACTGAATAAAGTTACTACTACAACCACTGGATATAAGAAACAGTATCTCTTCGACCTACACAACAGGGTGGACATTGCTTCATATGTAAGCTTCATTTAACCATTTATACCATTAAATCAAGGTTATTTGTACCATTTAATATCATTTTAAACATGTATAGTGTAAAATACAACCCTGGGAGACCATAAAGGTGGATGATAAGGTTTAAAATGGACGGTTGTGTCACTGACCTCGCCTCTCCATCCCTTCCTCGTTCCCTTAATTCCCTTCTCTTTTACTATATATCTATTTATTATCTTTATAGTATAGTTTCCCTTCTGCTGGTGACATAGTGGTCTTGTTGGGTTAATATATTGGATCTAGATAAGGTCATGTCTGCCTGGAAGCCTTACTAAGGGTCTGTCATGCGAGTGGAATTTATACTTTATACAGATTTTTCGCATTTTTAGTGATTATGATAAACCTTTGAGTTATATATTGTATTTATGCTTCACTGTGATGTCTTTCAAGGTTATGTAGTTGTTAAATGAGTTTTTTTTGGTATGTGTATAGTGAAATTATGTTATACGGCACCAAAAAATACATTAAATTTAAAACAGATTGGTGCTGGAAAAATAGTGATGTCATTTTGTATTGTCTTCTTTGTAAATAACGATCAGTTGATACACACCACGTTGTCTCTGGGGAGTATTATCAGACAGACCCTCACAGAACACCTGGATTCAGTGGACTGAAATATATATGAAGGCCTCACCTCCTGCCTCTCACCTTCACCTCCCCACCCTCCACTCCCACCCATCCCCGAATCCCACCACCACAACAATGAAATGGAACTGTGTAGAGAATATATTGATACCATCTAAGGAAGAGCAATAATTATAATTAGGTTAGGTTAAGTTATAGTTATGGTTATGGTTATGGTTATGGTTATGGTTATGGTTATGGTTAAGGTTAGGTTAGGTTAGGTTAGACTTAGGTTTAGGTTAGGTTAGGTTAATGTCAGGTTAGGTTAGGTTAATGTCCTAGCTGGGAGAACCAGGGGGGGGCAGTCCCCCCCCAGCTAGATTAGGTTAGGTTAGGGAATTTCGAAATTTTCTTTGCTTTTTGAGGGCCCATATTTCGCTTATTTTTCATCCCCTCCCCAAAAACTCCGATTCCCCAGGATCCCCCAAGCTTGTTTGAAGGGATTGGTGGGGAATCTGGGTGGCGGACTTATTATCCAGAATTACCATAATAATAATAAGGAATGTGATGTATTAAGTGCAGATCATTATTTTCTATTACTATTCTTATTTTTGTGTGTGTATATATATATATATATATATATATATATATATATATATATATATATATATATATATATAAATAAATCTGTCATATAGTTAGAGATTTGCGAGGGAAATATAGTGAATAAAAACTTATTACACTTTTTCAGGTAATGGAAAAATATAACAATCTATAGAGCATTATTGAGGAAGTTAAATAATAGGTAAGCAGTACTAATTAGTGTGTGTTTGTGTGTGTGTTTCAGTGGAGCCAGTCAGGATGCTGTAAAACCCAACAGCAGCAAAACACATCAAAAGATGATGCATCATTCTTCCCAGTGACCACCGGTGACTCCCAAACAGACGGTTCATCATGGTGAGTGGTGGCGGGGTGAACACACACCAACATAATACTCACCTAGATATTCTTTTGACTCACACACATACATACAACACTCACTAACAATCACCTACACATTTTTTGACTCACACACACACTCACAACACTCACTAACAATCACCTACACATTATTTGACTAACTATCAACACTCAACAATCACTAATAACCTCTTTCACTGACTAACACACACACACACACACGGTCAGCTAGCATAGTACACGGTCTGCTAGCGTAGTTGTTAGCGCACTCGGCTCACAACCGAGGGGCCAGGGTTCGATCCCCTGGGTGGACGGAGATTATTTGGGCGAGTCTCCTTCCACGTGTAGCCTCTGTTCACCTAGCAGTGAGTCGGTACGGGATGTAAGTCGAGGGGTTGTGACCTCGTTGTCCCGGTGTGTTGTGTGTGAGTGGTCTTGGTCCAACCCAAAGATTGGTCACTATGAGCTCTGAGCTCTTTCCATAGGGGGACGGCCGGCTGTCTCGAGAGAGACCAGCAGCAGACTGTGACAGTGAATACACCAACACTTACCTACACTTGGAATAAGGGCATAACATTACTGTACTAACAAGACTTCCAGAATATAATTAATGTACAGCCCACAACAAAGACTACGAGAATATTAGATAAGGACAGTTCTTTTTGCCTCACCGCATACTGCTCATCTGGCTTATTATATACCTGTCAACCCAACCACACCTGAGAGAAAGAAAGAGAGAAAGGAAGTAAGGAATGAAGATAGAAAGAAAGAAAGAAAGAAAGGAAGGAAGAGAGAAAGAAAGAAGAGAAAAAATACACATTCCATTGATACCTACAGCAATATTCTCTCAGTGTGCGTGTGTGTGTGTGTGTGTGTGTGTGTGTGTGTGTGTGTGTGTGTGTGTGTGTGTTTCACTGGCTAGCCGCAGCCCAGCCAGGTGTAGCTCCAGCCTTAAGGATCAAATTACCTGGTTGCCAACTATGTAAATTAACAACACCATTTTTGACATAACATACACCACAAAATAGATGTATGATTTGCTATACGTCATTAGTAATCAAGGGATGAGTTGAATTAATATATTGAATGTTACAGAATTAAATAGGAACACAGAATTTAAGTATCATATTTCAGTGGGAAGCAGTATTACCAATCCTATTAACATTATATAACCTTACCACAACACAGGTAGAAAAAGAGTTCAGATTATTCCCTTAAGTATCACATATATTTGGTGAATGTAGTAATGGTTGTTGAGGTGGATGAGGTGGTGGATAGGTGTGGATGTATGAGAACCACCACCACCACCACCACCACCACTCTGGCTTCCCATCTGCATGTGATCAAGTGACATGAGGTATCAGCACACAGGTGGATATCAGGTGTGTGTGTGTGTGTGTAGTAGTGTGAGTGAGCTGGTCTGAGCTGCCCCTCACTTCCCATCTCCTCCTTGAAGGTTGTCCTGCCTTGCTCTGCCTCACCCATACAGTCATGAGGCGCAAACGCAAGGTATTATTTTTTTTGTAATTCCCCTTGTGTGCCTTGGTGACAGGCTGTGCATTATATATGTGTGTGTGCCTTGGAACACCACTGATTAACTTATATTACAATACTACTTAAAAAAACTGTAATTATGAGTGTGTTGTATATGTGTGCCATGGAAGACTACTGATTAACTTATATTACTACTTAGAAAAATGTTAATATGGTTTTGAGTCCGTGTTTTGTGTGTGTGTTATGGCACATTTTATAAGGATTCACAGTGTATAAAGAGTGTTGTTTTATGTCAGTGAGTCAGTGAGTTACATTGAAGTGAAATCGAGGTGATACCACACTACAATTATCCAGAGTAAGACATATATCAACTTATTACCTCACACTTGTAATCCCACACATCTGTTTCCCACCCACCCACACACACTTCACTGTTTCCCCTCCACACACTTCATTGTTTCCCTCCCACACACCTCATTGTTTCCCCCGCAGATGAACCGCGTACAGCCGGAGAATGTGCACTCCACCATCTTCACCCAGCGGGAGTACCAGGTGGAGTTGGTGGATGCGTGTCTGCGAGAGAACACCATGACCGTCCTGGCCTCCCGCTCCACACGCATCTTCCTCATCACCATGGTCACCCGGGAGATGGCTCACCTCACACGCAGGTAAGACACACACACATACACACTTTCACACACACACACACACACACACACACACACACACCAAAAAAAAAAAAAAAAAAAAACTGTCTACAGTCACACTTACCTACTTTTTCTTTCCTGCATTGGTTAGTATTTATAATGAATCCATCAATTACTGACTTAACCTTCCTTTTTACTTTTGTTTAGTGGGAGGCAGCGCACACTGATCACAGGCTGGTCAGGGCCGGGGTTGGTGCGTGTGGGGGAAGCCATACAGCAAAACACAAACCTAGCAGTGGCCACCTACACCACCCTAGAGCAGGTGGACAACTGGCCTGCCTCGCGATGGGGCCAGTCCTTCAGGGAGGCTCAGGTAAGGACACGCTCGTTAAGGCCAGGTGGTGTTAGGTTAGGTGTTATTGTTTGTGGTTGATATAGTATACTTCCTTATTAATTATTGTGTATTTGTTGAAGGTTGCATAGGTATGAATGTATTAATGAATGTTGTTGTTGTTGTTGTTGTTGTTTCAGGTGCTGATCATGACCATTGAGGTGCTGGAGCGTAGCATGTTGTCTAATATCCTCCCCTTGGACACGCTCAACCTTCTCGTCATCACTGATGCTCATCGGATGTCCACCTGCTCCACTGTACACAAGGTAAACACACCACACACTTCTAATTACATGGGAATAATAATGATGATGATGATAATAATAATATATACTTGATTTTGTCTTTTTGTGTAATACAGAAAAGAAACTTGCTTTGGATTGAGCTCTTACGTCTTATAAAATTACAATATATACATGTAAAACTACACTACAACACATTTACTCTAACCATTAATATAGTAATAGTATAAGTATATAATGGGGTTTGACTGCATGCAGTGTTGTGTTGGATAGTAAAAAGGACAGAGTAGGCACATAGTTAAGTCATGTCACATTTACCTGTCCTATAACCAGAGTGTATTACAAGTGAGTATAACATCCCCAGATCCTGAGCAGCTGTGGTGGGTGTCGTATCTTGGGCATGACTTCCCCGGTGCTGAGCCACGCCTGTTCCCCTCCGCAGCTGGAGTCCTTCCTTAACCACATCCAGCTAGCCTCCTCCTGCAGGGTGGACACTGCTTCTGAGATTGTCACTGTCTTGCGGTAAATACTACACTCTACTCACTGCCTTGTCTTGTGTTGTCTTGTCTATTTCAGTAATGCTTTCAGTACTATAATGTAATGCTGGGGACTCACACTCACACTAACTTTCCGCAGATATGTAAATAAACCTTTGGAGAAGATCGTGATGTGTCGGGATCCAAGCCAAGATGAGCGGTCTGAGGTGGAGAATGAGGTGCGTCGGCTGGTGGATGAGGCGATGAGCTTCCTGGGTGACCACCGCTATGACCTGGTGGAGGTGTACGGGCCAGAGTACCAGGAGTTCTGTGACGGCCTCCCGGACCCCAACACTGAACCCAGACAGATACTCCTTGACTTTCTGGATGTGCTCAATAATTTAGGTGAGGCGCTCTTAATTGGAGTCGTGTTATGGGATGTACAGTAATGGATAATGGCTAATGACTTGCCTTCTAGCATTAATCTATACTCATCCAATCTAATTTAGTGATGCCTTTTCCTTAGAACTCTTTCAAAGATGTCCATTTGTTCCTGTCTATACAGCTCATTCTTTCAGGTTTTAATTTGTTCTCCAGTGAATAATTAGATGTCAAGTGATTGGGTGAGTTGTTAGTGGTGTGTTTGAAGAGTGAGTCGTGTTTCAGGGCTGTGGTGTGCTGACAGAGCAGCTTTGTATGCATTAGTTGAGGTGGAGAAGTTGAAGAAGAAGACTGCCTATGATCGTCACTACCTCCTGCTGTGTATGATCTTCACTGTTATGGCTCGTGTCAGGTGGGTCATTGGATCACATTATAATCATGTATTTGCTACACCTTAATACATATGCAGGTAACCCTTGCCTTATGTAAGTTATATTCCTGTAAAGCCTTGCATAGAACAGAACATTAATCTGGGTCCATTCTATTATAGGCTGCCATTACACCAGCTGCAATACATCCTTTTTGATCACATGATAATCATCGATAACTTTGATGAAATGTTTACTTGCAGGGCTGTGGTGGAACAAGCATTTGATAAATACTCAGAATTGGATCAAATCCTGAAGTTTTCCACCCCTAAAGTGTTGCGTTTGATTGAAGTTCTCCGTCAGATTCGTCCTCTAAACTTTGTAGATCCTCGCAAGAGAAGAGATAAGTCTGAAAACACTGAGACCACCAAGGGAGGAACACAAGTTGAAGGATCAGAAACTCAAAGTGTTGAGGCCACACCTGACCCTCAACACTCTGAGGTGACCCAACACTCTGAGGTGACTGAACACTCTGAGGTAACTGAGCACTCTGAGGTGACTGAACACTCTGAGATAGCTGCTGTGCACGCTGGGGATGATGAACCAAGAGCTGCATCACCACAAAACTCACCCACACATTGTAAAGATGAGGATGGCAATGAGAAGACAGAAGAACATTCACCTCACGATTCACCTTGCCTTCCTAACTCCATGGAGAGTGGACACGAGGAGGTCTCAGCTAAGGAGAATTATATGAATGATATTATAGGAAACAGTATAGGTAAGATTGGCGCTAAACTTGTTAATGAAATACTGGACCAAATAGTTCCGAAAACTGCTGCTGGGAAGAGTTTGTGCAATGGTTGTGCTATCGAGGAGGACTCTTGTCTTCCTAAGGTTAAAGGTACGACCTCACCCACCAAGACCTCTCCTACTAAGGTCTCCCCCACCAAGGCCTCCAGCAGGCAGTCAAAACTATGTGTAGATATGGAAGCACCTGACGCTGTATCCCGGCCTGACAGTGGTGGGTGTTGTGTAGTAGAGAGTTGTGATGAGAAGCATGACAGGTGCAGCTCCCCAGAGGCTGTGTCAGACTGTCGTCACAATGGATGGGGTTCTCAAGATGTCGGTTTGGATTTGTGTGACTGCAAGCCAAGTATTTGTATTTGTTCAAGAAAAGGTGAAAAGGAAGTTAATTCTGAGGTGGAAAGTGTGAGCTGTGAGCAAGGTGTGGGAGGAAGGAGTCTCCACAACGGGGAGGTGGAAGGTGTGTGTCGAGAGCTAAGCAAAGTACAAATCCATCCAGATGTTACACCGAACTGTTGCAATATCTCTGAATCTGTAGTCACTAAGGGAGTTGACGATGAATCAATCGTAGAAGAGGATTTATGTAGGCTTAGTCTTAGGGAATCCTCACGTAGAGTTGGCTGTGAACTTGAAAATCCTACAAACTGTGATGTAAGCAATGGAGCTACGAGTGCCAAAAGCCACCTGCATGATGCTGCCAAGGTACATAATAGTATAAGTGGTCTGCTATGCAATGGGTATCAAAGTGGCAGTGAGGAGAGCCTGCCATCCTCCAGAACCTCTGAAGGCAGTCTTGACAACAAGCTGTGTAGCCACAACCACCACGAGGGTCCAACAGGCTTCAGTGAGGGTGAGGAGGAGCAGTGCCTCGAGCAGCCACAATTAGTACAAAGCGATCTGTGTGATGATAAGGTCCAACCTGAACAAAAAGTTTCCCTCACCAGCACTCATTCCACTACCTCCCACCCACACAATGAGGTGGATCAGGCCTCCAACACATCTCATGAGGCCACAGCAGGACCTGTTGACGCCAGTGAGGCCACCACACACTCTGCTGAGACCAGTAAGGCCACCACACACTCTGCTAAGACCAGTAAGGCCACCACACACACTGCTGAGACCAGTAAGGCCACTACACACTCTGCTGAGATAACTGAGGCTAGTGAGGCCTCCACAGGCCATGCCAAAATAATGAAGGCCACCACAGGCTCTTTTGAGAGCAGTGAGGCCACCATAAGCTCAGCTGAGGACAAAGAGGCCACCGGAGACTTCACTGAGGACAAAGAAACTATCGTAGGTTCTGCTGAGGATATGGAAACCACCGTAGATTCAGCTGAGAACAAAGAAACCACCGTAGGTTCTGCTGAAGACAAAGAAACCACCATAAGCTCAGCCAAGGACAAAGAAACCACCATGGATTCAGCTGAGGACAAAGAAACCACCGTAGGTTCATCTGAAGACAAAGAAACTACCATAGACTCAGCTAAGGATATGGAAACCACTGTAGGCTCAGCTGAAGACAAAGAAACCACCGTAGACTTTGGTGAGGACAAAGAGGCCACCATAGACCCTTCTGAGGACAAAGAAACCATTGTAGACTCAGTTGAAGACAAAGAAACCACCGTAGACTCTGGTGAGGACAAAAAAACCACCGTAGACAAAGAGGCCACAGCACTGTCCGGCCAGAGTGAGGTTGACTCAAGTGGTGCCAACAAAGACGTGGACGGCACCATCACTGCTACACCTGCTGTTTCCTCGGAGGCAGCAGCCATGGCAGACACCTTGGCCCTGCTGCTGCCTGGGGGTGGCGGAGGCAAGGGGGGCAGGAAGCGGAGGGACGAGGTGAAGGAGAAGGTGAAGGTGCACAACCCAGACGACCCGGACTCAGTGTGTGGCCTCATCTTTGTACACCACAGGAACATGGCAAAGATTATATACAGACTACTCAAGGTATGTATAACTCAACCCAAACTTTATACTAATTAATTATAAGGAAACTATTATTTGTATTCAATCATTCTTTGGTGTTCATACTTATCTTTTAATTGTTATGATTCTGAACTCATTATTGTGTACAGTGTGGAAGTAAAATAAATCGATCATACATGTAGAAAATTAAACATTAAGTCATATAATGATTTTCCCATCACCTCCTACTCACGCCATGCTCTGTGTTGCAGGAGCTGAGTGACATTGGGGGAGACTTTGCCTGGATCTTCCCCCAGTACACTGTGGAGGCTCGGGAGAATGTCAAGGACGACCCTCGCGCAGCTGAGGCCGAGCACAAGAAACAAGAGGAGGTGTTGAGAAGGTGAACTTATGTTTGTTTGTTTTCATACATATTCATATCTATACTGAAGGTGGAAAATTAACTTAGGTCACCCACTTGTCTTCTTGTTCTATCAGGTTATCCTTAATTTTATTGCCAACTTTGAATTCACCAAACTAAAACTGTAGTACTCCTTTCCTCCTTGTGCATCTTCCAACCCATCATTTGTGTTCTGCAGGTTCCGTCACCACGAGTGTAATGTTCTGGTGTCCACACGGGTGCTGGAGGAAGGGATTGATGTGCCGCAGTGTAACTTGGTCTTGCGGTGAGTGAAGGGACAGTGCCGAGGAAGGGAGTCACATGAAGAAGAGTTGATCTTTTCTTACCTGTCACCTCACCTTGGGAAACAAAACAAAAATAATGGTAAAAATGAGAAGTATGTCTGTATCCTTTTCATATGAAGTTATTATTCCTTTCCCTTCCCAGGTTTGACCCTCCGCTGGACTACCGTTCCTATGTACACAGCTGTGGTCGGGCCAGAGGTCAAGACACCTTCTACTTCCACCTGGTCACTAAGGCCCAGGAGAAACCTTTCCTCCGAGACATGGCAACCTACGCAGCCTTCCAACAGGTAACACATGGAGGACATATTTTTGCATTATAATAATCAACTGTAGCCATGGAAATATAATAGATGAATTTGAATTACATGCATATAAGTGGTTGCAATACTGAGTTATAATGTGGATGTCAGGTGTTGGTGAGTCGGTGCAGCAGTGTGGAGGTGGGAACGGACCGGGAAGTGGATGCAGTGGAGGCCAACGCTGCCTATCCACCCTACTTGACCCCTGCCAATGCCACTGTTACCATGGCCTCTTCTATCAGTCTCCTCAACAAGTGGGTATTGGGGGTGTGTGGCTAAGGAAAGGGATTTAGGTAGCATATCATTATAATTAATTTTGTTCCTCTAATATTATTGAAGAGAGGAACAATCAATAAAAATTAGAAATGTGTTGTATGTTATCTATAGTGTAATGTTTTGTTAATTAACTTGACATCACCCTCGTGCAGGTACTGTGCCAAGCTGCCGAGTGACACCTTCACACGCCTCACTGCCATGTGGGTGGTGGAGGAAAGGCAGGAGGAGGACCACCTTGATAAGTACAGCTGCAGGATCATGCTGCCCATCAACTCACCACTCAAGGGCACTATTCAGGTGTGTGATGGTCACAACCTGCTACCATTTCTATTACACACCCACTTTGTATATATGTATGTCTGGTGTTATAGTTTTTAGAGACACGAAACTTAATAGAAGCCATGTTGGAGGTGTTAATGAGTGCATTCGTTGCCTGTACAGGGTCCATGGCAGCCCAAGGTGTCCCTGGCTAAGATGGCAGCAGCTTTGGAGTGTTGTCGCCTGTTGCATGAGGTGGGTGAGCTGGACCACCACCTCCAACCTGTGGGTAAGGAGAGCATGCGGCTAGATGACCACCTGTGTCCCCCGCCTCCCGATGACCAGGTGCCAGAAGGAATGCCTCGCCCCGGCACCACCAAGCGCCGCCAATACTACTACAAGAAGGTAATGGCTTGTAGTGATGCTGGTGCTGCCTTGTGTTCCTTGCCAGATATTACTTGATGGATCCCTTCAGCATCTTACATCCATGTCATTGTACATCATTTGTGCTCCTTCCAGGTTGCCAACTGCCTCACAGGGGAGCAGCCCAAGGACACCATACCACTGTTTGTGTACAAGTTAGGCATGGTGCTCACCTGTCCAATCCCTGATGAACAGAACACTCGTGGACGCAAGATTTACCGACCTGAAAAATCATCTCGTTCTTTTGGCATCGTGACCACCAAACCCATTCCTCAGGTGATTAGTGAATTAAAATATACATGATTTATTATCCTCAAGGAGTGAGTGTCATTCTTTGCACATGTTCTTATTACTAACAATGAATATATAATTTTAACAAACATTCCTCATATGATTATAAAAATTACCTTGACTTGTGGTGCCTCAGGTGAGTGGGTTCCCGGTGTTCACACGGTCTGGGGAGGTGATGGTGCAGGTGGAGGAGGTGGGCAACAGGGAGACTTACACTCAGGAACAACTGGTAGCCCTGCAGTACTTCCACAAGTTCTCCTTCACCCATGTCCTGCGCCTGGAGAAGTATCCCATCAAGTTTGATCCGACTAATGCCAAAACAGCTTTCTACATCGTACCACTCAATAAATGTAAGTGGTGCCAAACTGTACCTTGTTATTCCTGTTCCATGTAAATTATCATATATCTCAACACTCACTAGGCATAACAAACTTTCCATCTTCCCTTTACTTACAACAAACTCTTTTCCCCTCTTAGTTGGAAACACAGATAACATTGACTGGGAGTTTGTGAGGAGGATCCAGGCTGAGGGTGACCCCAGGCCAGTACCTCCCTCAGAGGAAGCACGGCAAAAGTTTCAGTTCCAGCACAGCCTGTACGAGGATGCCGTGGTGATGCCTTGGTACAGGAACCAAGACCAGCCGCAGGTGAATAACGGAACACTGGTTTTATGCAAGGAAATTAGTGTTGAATCTTGCGGGAGAAGAAAAACCCCTTACATTATATACGTAAAAATTATATTCTTCAGGAAAAAGTTGTTTGAATAATAGATTTGGTTGTGGTGTGTTACAGAATCTATATGTGTGTGTCTTCCTTACAGTACTTCTATGTAGCTGAGATCTGCACTCACCTCAACCCACAAAGTGATTTCCCTGATGCTGGGTTTGAGACCTTTGAAAAGTACTACCTCACCAAGTATGGCATACAGATCTGCAACCTGAGTCAACCACTGCTGGATGTCGACCACACCTCAGGCAGACTCAACCTTCTCACCCCAAGACATGTCAACAGGTAGACTATCAACACACACACACACACACATGTACACCCCCTTCATCCCCACCACACATTCATGATTGATTGGTTTGTTATGTACTCACAGGAAAGGAGTTGCCTTGCCTACCACCTCAGAGGAGACCAAGAGAGCCAAGCGGGAGAACTTACAGCAGAAGCAGATCCTTGTGCCTGAACTGTGCACCATCCATCCCTTCCCAGCCTCCCTGTGGCGCAAGGCTGTGTGTCTGCCCACCATTCTGTACCGCATCAACGCCCTCCTCCTGGCAGACCAGCTCAGGATCTGTGTGGCACTGGAGGTTGGCCTTGGTCTGCAGACACTTGATCCAGGTCAGTCCACACTGTTAATTAAATTCACTTTGTTTCATCATTACTGGTAACTTACTCTGCTTATGGTATTGGTTTTGGATATGTGGTTTTATTCTAAGTGTGTGCTAATGATAACTTGATAACACCTGACTTGGTACTGTTTCAGGCTTCTCATGGCCACCGTTGGATTTTGGTTGGAGTTTGGCTGATGTGTTAAAGAAAAGCCAGAGTAACCAGGAAACAGCTGAGGTGGTAGACCCCAAAACCAAGGAAACCGTCACTGGCTCCCAAAAGTCCACCAAGAAGGCAGAACCAGTTGAAAGCACTGAGTCCCCATCCCCTAAGAAGAAGGCAACCCGCAGTGGTACCGACATGGAGATAGGCACGTGGTCTAATGACATGGCAGTGGATCCCCCGACTCCACCATTCACTGAGGATGAACTCAATGAAACAGATGACTTTGAAATTGACACCTTTGATCCTAACGTGGCCCTACCAGACAACTTGACCCTGCTGGATGGCTGCACAATAGGTGATGATGAAGTGGAAGGTGAGCTTGGAGCTGACTGGGGCACCGGCCTCACTGAACGCCGCACCAAAACCTCCTCCACCAAGACTACTACTGGGGGCGGGGGGGGAGGAGAGATCTTCCGCGTTGGCTCCCCCTCTAACTTTGAGGTTGACGGCTGGGATATGTTCGGAGGCTCGGGAGGGGCAAGTTACGGGGCAAATTATGGTGGATATGGCTCCTATGACGCTTATGGGGGCTATGGGGATTTTGAGGGACTGGCAGATGACCTTGAAGGCTGTGAATCTGACGTGTCATCAGACATGGACGACGACGACAAGAGTCAGACCGACAAGTTGTGGGATGAGGAGGCCACCAAACGACGGGCCATCACAGCCATAGATGATGCCTCCTCTGATGAGGAAGTGGACCTGCGGTGGCCCCAGGAAGAGGAGGAAGTATGTCTGGCCAAGGAGGAGGAGTTTCAGCAGCTGCTAGAAGAGAAGCAGCAGGACCTGCTGCATGGATGTACCTACCTGTCTGAGAACAGTCCACTGGTTGTGGAGAAAGCACACAGAAGGCTGGCTGGGCAACAAAAGGCTGCTGCATCCTTACACAAGGACACTATATCTGTGGGAAAAGCTACAATACAAGGCTGTGAAATGCTATCTTCAAAGTGCTGTGATAATGCTCAACAATCTACCTCACCTAAAACTGCGATTGTGAACCGCACTGAAACTCTCTCTCTCACAGAGTTTGACAAAGGTGCTGAAGTTTCTCCATGGAGGAACCCTCCTGGCGATTTGTCCTTCAGCTTTGACTACCAGCCAGACCTCCTGCACCACCCGGGGCCACCTCCCAGCGTCATCCTGCAAGCACTCACCATGTCCAACGCCAACGACGGAGTGAACCTGGAGCGTCTGGAGACCATTGGAGACTCCTTCCTCAAGTATGCCATCACCACCTTCCTCTACTGTACCTACCCACACCGCCACGAGGGCAAACTCAGCTACCTGCGCTCAAAACAGGTCAGCAACTTGAACCTGTACCGGCTGGGCAAGCGCAAGGGTCTAGGGGAGTGCATGGTGGCTACAAAGTTTGAGCCGCATGACAACTGGCTGCCTCCAGGTTACTTTGTTCCTCGTGAGCTGGAGGAAGCACTCATAGACTCTGGGGTCCCAGCCGGCCACTGGAACATGGCAGACTTACCGGGCCTGCACGACTTGGCCAGCGATGAGATCAGACGCCTGGTACAGGAACGCTCAGAGCAGATAAAGCGCAGCAAGTCAGAACAGGTAACCAGTGATCTGATGGCCACACAAAACCCTCATGATCTGCCCATCTTCATCCCTTACAACCTGCTAACTCAACACAGCATCCCAGACAAGAGTATTGCAGACTGTGTGGAGGCTCTGATTGGTGCTTATCTCACCACCTGTGGGCCTCGTGGTGCTCTGCTCTTCATGTCCTGGCTAGGCATCAAGGTGCTGCCATGCAAGTACCAGGAGGGATCCACCACCTTACCACCTCAGATCACATATGGACACCTGGAGCCTCCACAGTCACCTCTCCACCAGTGTCCCATCTCCACCACGGACCTCCACCTGGACCTCCTCCTCAGTGGGTACATGGTGTTTGAGGAGAAGATCGGATACACATTCCGGGACCGCTCCTACCTGCTGCAGGCCTTCACTCATGCCTCCTACTACAGGAACCGCCTCACTGACTGCTACCAGCGGCTTGAGTTCCTGGGAGATGCTGTGTTAGGTGAGTGATGTTGTCCAGTGTTGGCTTAGCCTGTGTGTCGTGTTGCTGTTTGGATGTACCTTTGTAGGTTTTTAATTGACATGAACACGCATAGTGGTAAATAATGGTGTGAATTATAACTCCTTTTATTTTTCTATAGAGAGAAAGATGATAATTGTCAAAGATAAGGGAGAACCTTGTAATATGTCTCATTGATGTCACAGATTACCTCATAACCCGCCACCTGTACGAGGACAAGCGGCAGCACTCTCCCGGCGCCCTGACAGACCTGCGCTCTGCTCTGGTCAACAACACCATCTTTGCCTCACTGGCTGTCAAGTATGACTTCCACAAGTACTTCAGACACTTTTCTCCCGGCCTGGACCGTGTGGTGAGGGACTTCGTCAAGATGCAGGAAGAAAATGGTCACAAGATCAATGAGGAGGTGAGCTTGTTGTGTGTTGTAATATAGTTGTTAGAGTAGAGATAGTTTTAAAAATCAGTCATTTAAAATTATTTTAAGGCTTTACTTTCCCTCTTTGTCGCAGGTCCTGAAATGCCATCTGACACCCCAGGCCTAATATAATTGATATTATATCCTTTGCAACTCCATTATTATGATTTGTATTGTCATGAAGTGATGGTGACGTTGATGGTGATGCATTGCAGTATTACTTCATGGAGGAGGATGAGTGTGAGGCAGCAGAGGACATAGAAGTGCCCAAGGCTCTTGGTGATGTGTTTGAGAGTGTGGCTGGCGCCATCTTCCTTGACTCTGGGGGTTCCCTGGATGCTGTGTGGTCAGTCTACTACACCATGATGTGCAGAGAGATTGAACAGTTCAGCGGCGTGGTGCCCAAGTCACCCATCCGAGAACTGTTGGAGATGGAGCCCGAGACAGCCAAGTTTGGGAAGCCTGAACGCCTGGTGGATGGTAAGGTAAGAGTGTCTGTGGAGATCTTTGGGAAGGGATCCTTCTCAGGTGTGGGCCGCAACTACCGCATTGCCAAGTCTACAGCTGCCAAGCGTGCTCTGCGCCACCTCAAGAAGCTGCAGATGATGGCCAGCCAAGGCATGTGAAGGAAGGAACCTTCCTAATGAAGTTCAAAAGTTGCTTAACGTGGCAGCCCGGTCTTTGGTACTGTTTCCAGTGACTCAAAGTGTAGCGAATACCAACAATACCATTAGCTTTTTATATCTTTATAAGGAAACTGGTGTGTGTGTGTGTGTGTGTGTGTGTGTGTGCATGCGAGTAAGTGTGTGTGTGTGTGTGTGTTGTGTTTGTATTTGCAGAATTGCTTGGAAATGTGGCAGTGGTCATGATATTGTTGTCTTATTGTTTATATTTATATTTTTGTTTTATCATGACTCTAAATATTTTAATTGGATTAGTATTCAGTATTAGTTGTAGGTAACAGATTCTATATCCTATTGAGTCAATGTGTGAATATCCAAAGAGTACAAAAAGCATAACGTGCTGGTGAGGATTCTGCACAGGACGTGCAAACAGTGCCACAGTAAAGTGCAATTGTCATTCACATAACATTTATATTATGCCTCATTTTTGTTTGAGTTATTCATTTTTTGTTGTGGGTGTTAAAGCAGAACCAATTACAGTACAGAACATTTAGGCTGAGGCACACCCACCCACAGTCATGTCCTGGGTGCATTAATTACATGACCTAGACGAGGCCTCCTTTCCTTAGCCCATCACCAAACCCTGACATGTTTGTTTGCCGGGCACCTACACCAGTCTACTAAGCCACACAAGGCAGTAGAAGTGTCATTACTCAACACCATCAACTATAGTTTGTGGAATGTAGTTTGAGGGATGAGCTTGGAGTGTTCATTCTCCCTCCCACCACAGAGATTGGTGATGGGTGGAACAGAGGCGGGTTAGGATGGAAGGCTGTTGGGTGGAAGTTAGCAGGTCGTAAACAATAAGGTAATCTGCACAGAGTCTGCTGTTACTGTAGGCTCTAGGCTCTAGGCTCCAGCAGGAGGTTTGTCAGCTGTGTGGCACCTTGCACCCCTCCTGACCCACTATCACACCTGTGCCGCCATTTTGCTGTGATGATTTACCTGACACTAAGTTCAAATTTAAGTCTGAAGTTTAGTATTGACATACTGCTTGGTATTTTATGTGCAAAACTGTTTATTGTTGAATTAAAATGACTTTAATTTAGTATGATTAGCTAACCATAAATATTAAGTTATAATATATACTGCCTAAATTTTAAGTTGTTTCACAGTGAGCAACAAAAACTGCCATGGTTTAGACTATATTTGTCTGGAAGGATTAATATTTAGCATTGGGAACATCTGGTGTCTTGAGCTGCAACTAACACTTGGGTACTGAACCTCACTCTCCTTGCTGCATCCTATCATCCTCCACCTGTGCTCCACCCTTAGGGTCTGGCTGTTATCATGGATCTAGTGGTCATCTACCTCTGCTTAGTCTATATCTTCCAAGTGTTTTGTGTTACTCAGTGTAAGTGAGTATACATGAATATTATTACGACAAGCATGGTGTGCGGTGGTTGTTTTTAGTACTAATGAGATTTATGGCACCACATGTTGACCAGAAAGTAGTCTTACCTGAGTATCACTTAAGTATTCATAGTTATTTTTCTTCACTATCACTGTTTTGTTGTTTTATTTAGGGAATTATGTATGTAATGTTGAATTGAATTCTTGAGCTTGTGTAGGTCCAACTTGACCTTGGGTACATCTGGAAGAGTTTTCATATACTCCAAATCCTACTTAGGGGATGCACTTTAAAAAAAAAAAAAAAAAAAAAAAAATTTATGCATTTATTATTTATATATATATATATATATATATATATATATATATATATATATATATATATATATATATATTTTTTTTTTTTTTTTTTTTTTTTTTTTTTTTTTTTTTTTTTTTTTTTTTTTTTTTTTTTTTTCTGCATTACACTAGAGTCTAAGGATTGCAGTGTCTCACAAGTATACTAAAGAACATTTTGCTCAGTCGCCTTATTTTCAATTGTAATCTTTATAGCTTTGTGCTACCTCAAAATTAACTTATGATGACTGAAATTAATGACAAAATAACAGTAAACTCTCACTTATCAGGACATGTTTATCATGAAAAGATGGAAAATTTTTGATGTGTGCATTCTACTCATCATAATAAGCTGATGTGCAATAAAAGAAATATGAAAGGGATTAAACAGTTTAAGACGACAACAGTACCACAAAAATAAGCGATCACATGAGTCTTCACGTTAACTCAAATAAGTTATGATGCAAATCCAACAATTCATATTCTCTATCAAGAGGCTGAGTAAAAGTTACTATTCTAAAGATTTGCGACCATACTAATACAAGGTCATACGATATAACATAACCACATGAAATGGATTGATAATAAGGATCAACAAGATCTCACTTGTTTCTTGAAAGTCGGTATGTTATGAATTCTATAAAGTAGTGTTCCCTCTTAATGTCAGATTTTGAAAGATAATCAGAAAAATAATCCAATCATTCCAGATATTTGATTCATAGAAAAAAAATTTTTATATTTTGTATATTGATAGAAGGAAACAGATGTCATGATTGTTAGATATATCATCAGTGAGGAAGACATTCATGTTTGTTACATTCTTTCATAGAAGAAACACGGTGCTACATGAATGTTTGATTTAATGATAGGAAAAATAGTGCTTCATGTATATTGAATCTTTTGATAGAAGAAAAAACTCATTTCATGTAAGCTTAACAGAGTTAGTCATTCCAGCAGCCTCTCCTCATGTCAGTATCAGTAATATTACAGTAGGCAACTGAATCTATTGACATACCTTGACCAGCTAACCAACTATATTTATACAATCAACACCTTGAGGAAAAGTCACATTGATAAAGGTTCTGCATGAATTCCATACACACATTACCTTGGTGCTCCTGAGTGCCTTGTATGCAAGTTATGGCATCACCACCTTGGTAGTGGTTGCATGGCACTACACCATCTTTTCATTGCCTCACCAACCTATTGTTTGCACTTTGTTCTGAAACACTTTGCTTGCAAAATGGAATAACATGGTTGACAATGAGAGCATAAAAAATTGTTATGGGACATTGATAGTGAAAGACTAGGTAGGTTTCCAATGAATAACTTTGAAATTACACGAGTAGTAATTGTTGAATGATGAAGCGTTTGCTGCAGAATATGTTGAGCAAAGTGACATAATTGTAACTGACTGTTATTGCAATAGCCATAGACAGTTTGTTTACTGAAATGTTCACTATCCTTGATGTGTTAAACATTTGCAGACTAAGAATCATTTGAGAACCGTGTTGTCTGATGTCCATTATACAGTGGTGGGCATGTCAGTAAATTTTGCCGGTCCGTCATTCGTCATTCGCCAGCAGCCGGCCCGCCAGTTCGTCATTATTTCTGGCCGCCCCAGTCCGTCAGTCATCAGTCCATCGCTCCGTCATCGTTATTTTAACTGCGCTTCCGTCATCGCTAAATTACTGTTCATCACCGCTATTTTAGGACCGTCAGTAAAAAACTGTTTACAAGGGTAACAGCACACAATTTTATTCATTTAGAAACAATTTAAACAATGTTGCTTCACTTGATCAAACGCAGGTTGGAGTACTAAAGCCCCATCCACACTACAGAAATTTCTTTTGTAACAAGTTGAAACTTTTGAAACCAGTTAAAAACTTAAAACTGCACCGCAGAAGCGGAGAGCTCGCGACAGACAACCTTTCATTACGAAAGCCAGCAGGCTACTGATATGATGCAGAGTGGTCACATAGAAATTTCTGTAGTGTGTCATCTTTGCTTTTCGGGTTAGTGACGGTTCGGGTGACGGCCGAAAATCGCTTCCGTCGGCCCTTATTCCGTCAGTGTTTCAAAGTTTCCGTCAGTCGTCAGTCCGTCAGTGATGGACTGACGGACCTTCCGTCGGTACTGACGGACTGCCCACCACTGCCATTATACACGTCAATCATCATAGCTACTTTATCAAAGGACAAAATAATTTGCAACAAAAATTTGCTTATTAAATTATAGTTTTGTTCATAGCTCATTATGATGAATGTTTGGCAAGTCATCTGATATTGAACAAACTGACAATTGGGAGTTTACTGTTCATCTCTAGTGATGTTTTGGAGAAATATATAATTGTTTGGTATTAAAATGCAGTTTTATCAAAACACTGAGGGATTTCGTTTTTACAGTGAAAGAGCTAGTGTTTTAGATGAGTTTTATCAATGTTTTGTATAAGACTTACTTATCAAGACCCTGAATCATGACACATGTTGTAAGGAATGCGTTACTTTTACCCTTTTTTGTGCTTGTGCCATCCAAAAATCACAAATGTTTATTTTAAAAGAACTGCAAAGGGGAAATTGAAAGTGATGTGTATGTCAGTCAGGGCTATGAGCAAATTGTATAAATTTAGTTCTGGCGTTTGTTATGCATGCTTGTTGAATCAAGTGGATTGGCCAAGTTTTCTGGATGAATGTGAATGGTGTCAGTAAACTTGGATCTTTGGATATGAATTCTCCTAGTCAAAATATGATCCAAGTTGTGTTGTGAGCAAGGGTTTAGATAGGTACAAGGTGAAGTTAGATAGGCCATTTATACCAGTGCCATTGCAGGATGTTTGAGCTAGGTGTGAGTGCCTCCCTGCTTACTGCATGGGAGGCATTGGCAGCTAGCAGCCTCTCATGTGATCATTCCCTGCACTGGTGCTCATCCATTTAATAATAAGTGACTTTTGTAAGTTTGTGAGAAAATTAGCTTTGCTTAGCCAATAGACATTATGGAGGATGCCACACTGAGGAAGTCACCCTCTCTCTCTTGGTGCTGGGGTATCTTGGCATTTGTTACTGAAGCAAGTGCCCAGTTAGCAAGTCAAGCTGAGAACAGTTGTGTAGTGTCTGTCCTCAGTGGGGTAACAAGGAACATTGACTGGGAACGAGCTGAAGCCTGGCATCCATGCCACCAGGGGACGTAGAGCTTTTCCAGCATTACCTCTGTGGTAGGGAAACTTGGCTTCAAGGCTCTGCTTCAGTTTTAGCTGCAGTGTTGTCAGCATTAGGGGTCATGTGTGTTAATGCTAAGTGATCTCAGTGTGCTGATGTGTTTTTCATATTTTGTAGACTAAGGCTTCAACTTTGTAAGAAAAACAACCTTGTAATTTATAGCTAGAAACCTCACTCTTCACAAGTGGCACCTGCTTGATAGAGGCTCACGTTGACTCTCAGCTATTTCTCTACTTATTGATTTGTAAGACTTCATGGAATTAAGAAAAATTCATGTGCATAGTTTAATTTTATATTTAAGAGCTCTCACATAAGGTTAATTGGCTTCATGTATGAATGTAAAATAACATGGAAATAACCATTTGGATGAAACCCAGTTTTAGTCTAATTATTTCAGAACATCATGACAGATTTTAATGATAATTTAATGTGCCATGCTATTCATTTTAATTAAAAGGTTTCTTGGTTCATTACACCGTTATGCAAAGACAGTGTATAACATAATGTTGTTTATACAGACGTAATTGTGGGAATAAGGACCAATAAACTATGTGTACCCTCAGTTTCACAAATTGAATGAGGGATGGGTTGTGCAATCATGGGGTCCAAATTTTCAGATATAAATCTAGTATTCACTATGGTCTTGAGGATCACGTGCTGGACTTGTGATCGCCGGCGCTTACCCTCATGGAGAGAGCTTGCAGCTCATTATAGCCCGATCTATGGGTAAGGCTGTGACCTTTCACACACCACACACCCCATCCTCTTGCTCAAGGACAGTAACTGCTTGGTCATCAGTGAAACTTTGCACCTTGTGTGCACACACACTTTAAGTATTTTTCACAATATTGTCATAGTTTTTGCAAAATAAAAGTAATAATAATTCCAAAAGTGTATTAACAGTGGAAAAGATTGTGTGCCACATGTCATTGTTTATAGTTTGCGTCAAATACGATATATATTCAATATGGATTGCCAAAAGCCATAACATATCAAAATTCAAGAAAAATTTTTTTATTTACGAAACAAACCTTTCAGGATAAGGTTGACAGCAATCAATGTTGGATGGTTGAGAAGTTTGAAATTTTCTTCATCATCTTTGCATGAAAGAAGCCTCACGTGTTAAACATAACTGTTTGTTTGATGAAGAGAAGTTCACAGTATCAAATTATGTTGCAATTCCCCTGCATTTTCTACCTAGTTGCACATACTTCCTATGTATGAACAAAGCATTTCTCATGCAGGATGCCACTTGACCATTAATTCTGTATGTAGGTTGAATCTGTCTTGTCTTATCAGGAGTTATTCAATTTCATAAATCTGCTCAACATGACTTGTCAGCCATAACTAATCAAGTCACACCTGAAAGGGACTTATGCACCAAGTTTTGTTTAGTCTTTATTTATGTCACAGCAAATGTAAGTTTTAATAATCCTGGCACAAAATAAAACTTGATATAAAAGTGATTTGTTTTACACAACACTTCTAAAACCTGAACTCACATATAGTGTAATGCTACCATGAAAACAATCATGAAAAATATTAATAAAAATATTTAAGAATATAAAATAAAATAAGACCAACAAGTAGATAAGTAAATGATCATTTATTTATTAAACACTTTTTTATACCTCGCCTATTTACCACCTTTCATGGTACAATAGCAGTAAAGTAGTGAATGGGTGAACATGAGATGACAACAAGTGTTGAATAAAAGTTTGGAGTGTGTATACAACCTCGGGTGAAGTGTGAGGATACTGTTGAGTATAGGAGAGTGAGAGGACCAGAGTGTGCAAAGACGAGATGCATGGACGGATGCAATTAGACCCTTCTGTGACCACCACAAAGGGAAAGTTACAAGGAACAGATGTCAAAATAGACTAGACTAGACTTGACTAGATAGCATCTCACAGGTCCTGAAAAGATAATGTATAATAACGAAAATACTCAAAGAATAACATGTGTGGGAAAGTTGATGTAAAGGTAATATATACATCGCTCTCACCTCCTGAAATTTCATAAATCACTGACTTTACTTTCTCATCACAAACTGTTCTATAAATTCTAGTTGATCAGCTTCCGTGCGACGGAGTGATTCATACTGAACACGAAGACGCTCCAGCTCCAACTTTTTCTCTCCTATTAGTGCCTGTACAAGAAAAATATTGTTACCATATGATAAAGAAAAAATAACCACATCCTGCTCAGTGCTTAAAAGAAACAGTTCTGTGTACTATGTGAGAGCAAGTTTAAATGATTGATATATTAAGTGTTGTGTAAATCTTTACTTGGTCATTTCTGAGCATGTAAAATATTATTACTTGACAATTTGTACATGTTAGTCACATTCATATTCTACAAGAAATATAAAACGAGTTGATTTAGAAATCATATATTTTTTAAAGTTACTAAACATAAACACACACACACACACACACCAGGAGCTGCTGTTCCTTGGCCTCTCGTTGCTTGCTCATACTCTTAATTAAGTTTCTGGACCCAATGGCTCTCATTTTCTCAGCTTCAACGGCTTGACTCATGGTGTCAGCAACTTGGATGAAGTGGTCAGCCCGTTCATGGAACTCTCGAATCTCTGAAAGAAAGGGAAAAAATTAATATAACATGTAACACAACTTAAATGATAATCTGTTCACCTTTTGAAAATGCAAACCAGATATTTGTTTGGCAGCTTATCTTACCAATAAAAAAATACATCTTTCTTAATATTTATATACAGAATAGGCTGATGTCATTATACATAATTATGCTTAAAACACAATGAAAGGTAAGTCAATTCGATAAGGTTTAATTTTCAACATGTAACCAAAATTGCGTTCTCACAAGTTGATAAAATATCGAAACAAAGTAAAGCAAGTATCTCTCTTCCTTTGGGAGTGAGGATGAGGGAGAGGCGTTGAACATATGCATAAGAGGAAAGGCAACACTTTCTTATCATAGTGATAGTAAAGAGGCAGGAGTAAAAACTGATAAAGGATGCGTGCCTTTTCTTCTTGTTGAGGTGAAGATCACCATGGCCAACTTGAGAGTCCGCCGCCTCTGCACTGTCCTCCACTACTTAGATATTTTATCTGGTCAGGCAGGGAGTTGCTGGTTGCCCCCTGGGAGTGGCTGTGTGCAGGGTGGGAGGTTCATCTGGGATGCCCTGCAGGTACTTATCTAACCTTTTCTTAAAGGTGTCGGTGGTGCAGAGTGTGGTGTCCCTGATGTCCCTTGGAAGACAGTTGAATAGTCTTGGACCCTCGTACATGAAGCTGGTGCTCACGATGGTCTTCATTTGTTGGCCCGTTGCCTCAACTGTCCTCCTGTATCATGTTCGGCCAAATCTTGGGTGTCTCTGGCTAGTAATTCCCCCCTCGGTTTGGTACGTGGAATTTGGGACCTGACCCTCCAGAATCTTCCACACATATATTATCATGTACCTTTCCCATCGCCTTTGAAGGGAGTACAGTCCGAGAGTCTTCAGTCTTTCCCAGTAGTTTTCTGGGGAGTGGAGCTTTCTGGTGAACACCCTCTGTACCTGTTCCAGCTCTTTTATTTCCTCCAGCTTGTATGGAGACCAAAGTTGGCAAAGGTATTCCAGTCTGGATAGAACGAGGGACTTCCACAGTGGGAGTAGATGGACAGGCTCCCTTGTGTGGAATGTGCGAAAGATCCATCCTGACATCCAATTTGCTGTCCTCACTGTGTTCTCAATGTGGGTCTTGTATGTGAAGTCATTGCTGACCCACACACCGAGATCCCGAAGAGACTCCTCTTCCTCAATTTGCACCTTCCCAGTCTGGTAGTTGTTAATTCTTAGGTTCTCATTTTTCCCATACCTGAGAACTTTGAATTTTTCACTGTTGAACGTCATGTTGTTTTCTGTAGCCCAATCAAAAATTATGTTCATGTCAGACTGGAGTAACCCTGCATCTCTTGGTGACTTTATTTCCTTGCTGATTCTTGTATCATCAGCAAATGATGACATATTAGAGGAGGTGATATTTTGATCTATGTCACCGATCATTATAAGGAAAAGCAGTGGTCCTAGCACAGAACCTTGTGGGACGCCACTTTTTACCTCCGAGCTGTTGGATCTTTCGCCATCCACACATACTGCTTGTGTTCGACCACTCAGGAAGCTGCGTCTTAGTTTTGTTTCAGTCTCAAACTGGTCATATCTGTTTATAAATATATTAACTGTGGTAATTTTTACTACATTTTACTACTATTCACTTACTGTCTACAAACTCTTTACATTCATCCTTCAGCTCAGTAGTCTGCTGTGCCACCTCTGGTTCCAACACACGTATCTTGTTGAGTTCATCGATGTACAAGCCAGCAGCTGCCAGTGATTCGTCTGCCATCCTCCTTCACTTCGTTATTATGGATTATTCAGGTATGAATCAAGGTATATATATACATATATATACTTATATATCTTCCTTGGTATGAATATTGAATTTTGATATGTTCATTAAGTCCTTTATTTTAAGTGTTTCCTTCTTGCTGTAACTTGTATTGCTTTGTATCGTGTCTCTTATGACCCTTTTCTATTATTGATCATTTTTTCCTTCTTATTCTTTCCTTCTTTGTCTTTATTTGATACACTTTTCCTATTCACTACACTTCAACTCTATCCTTTTCCTCCCTCGCAATGGAATGTAAACAATCAAGAATGAAACTATATTAGAATAAAACATAAATGATAACAATATTCTGATACAAACGTGAAAATCAAACTAAGAAATCGATAGGTGAAAAATATAACATTTCAACTATTTTTGGGGTAACGATTATAACTTATTAGAAATGTCATGAATGGAGGTACTTAATACTTATAAAAGACATTTCCTCAGTTATATTAATCAGGATAATATAGAGACAATACAATACCTCATTTCCACTATAAGCCAAAAGAGGGAAATAAAGGGAAGAATAAAAAGAGGAGGAAAAGAATAGTAGAAGTATGAGGAAGGCGAGAAAGAGAAGCGAGGAGGAGGAGGAGGGAGGAAGGGAAGGGATTGGGAAGGAGTAAGAGGAGGGAGAGAGAGAGATATGGAGGGAGATATAGGAAGGAGGATGGACAGGGGGAGATGGAGGAATAGGAGGGGGGAGTGGAGGGAAGGAGAGATAGGGTGGAGGAGGAGGAGGGGGTGGAGGAAAGGAAAGGGGAGGAGGAGGAGGAGGAGGAGGGGAAGGGGGAGCTGGAGGAATAGGAGGGACAAGGGAGGAGGGAGCAGCAGACAAGATGGTCGTTGGGCCGTGGTTGGGCTGCGTCACTTCCTACTTCCAAGACTCCAGCCAATATTTTCGGGCAAGTTTGAGTGTAAATCATCTTAAAACTCCACTTAGAGGAAAGAAGAGTAGTAGCTTAACCTTGTGTGCCATTATGTGACTTAGGAAAGCAAGGGAACAAGGTGAAAAGTGTAATAATGAAAAATACCAGGTTGTGATTCCCTCTCTGGCGTTGTGTTAATATGGGAAATTGCTTTTAATTCCTGTTTTTTCCCCTTTCGTAGTGTGTATATGTGTATGTAGGTGTGGTGTGGGTGTGTGGGTATGCCTGGTGTGGGCGTGGCTAGTGTGGGAAGGTGTAAGGAGGCGTGGGCGTGTGGGTGGTAATGGAGGTACATCGATCAGAGTAATGGTGGACACACACACTCACTCCTTACTCCTTCCTCTATAACACCAATTCTAACCAATATTTCTTACCCAATACACTTTCATCCTAATTACCTGAGTGTTTTCTATCTTATAGGTGTGTAATGTATAGTACGTGTAGGTGTGTGTGGTTGTAATGTAAGGGTAAGGGTTAATGGGGGTGGTGGAGAGGGTGAGACAAGGCCGAGTGAGTCAGCTTGGAAGTATTTAAACTGTAGCAGTGGGAGGAGGGGCTCAGTGCCTCTCCAAGCCTGCTGTGACCTCAGATGGGCGTGTTTAAAGCTGTTTAGTGACCTTGATGGGAAGTACAGCCGTTCATGAGAGTAATGAAGGAATGTTGTAATTTTGGTGATTAATCTTGTTAGATAACCGATATTAGTCATAGTGTTACGTGTATTTTTAATTGGCTAGCGTTAACCATGTGTGTGTGTGTGTGTGTGTGTGTTTGTTTGCAGGTGTGTGGCCAGCAGGTGTGGTGTCGTGGTGGCAGGGGTGGAGGAAGGGACCCTGGAGTCAACACGCACAGTGGTGGTGGCACCACCCTCACCCACCTCACAGATGTCAGGGGATCACAAAAAGGTAAAGAACAACCAAATGGGTTTCAAATATTCACTGAGTCTGTTTGATCATTGGTCCTACAAAAAATACAGGGACGAATTGAAAGGGCTAGGGAGCCCCTTTTATTGTGTTTTTTCTACAAAGATAGAAGATAATTTGAAGGCATAGATGAGAAGAGGAGACTGAATTGTGGCCAAACCCTTGTCCTAATGAGCTACCCTTCCTAAGTGATGTTTTGTGTGTTTCAGGTGATCAAGGGGAGTCCGTCTCAGTATGTGAAGCTGAATGTTGGTGGCTCCCTCCACTACACCACCATTGGCACCCTCACCAAGCATGACAACATGCTCAGGGCCATGTTCTCCGGCCGCATGGAGGTTCTAACAGATTCTGAAGGTGAGTACACACGCTTAGTGAATTCATTATTGTTGCTGAGATGGATGCCTTCTATTACCTTCCTTGGATTGGATCATACACCAAGCAGATATACTCATCTGGTTGGCTACCCTTTACCTGCACATTATACTAAACTATAGGAGGAGGTACTGGTAGATGTAAAGGGCAGCACGGATCTGAAGGCACGCCAGTCAAGTTAAACAAGGAAAGTAGTGACTGATAACAGATAATAAATGGACAACTAGAGTAACAGAAGACAGGAAGTAGGAAGTATATGAAAAGACTGCTTGTTAGATGAAGTGAGTGAGGGAATAATGCACCATAGTGACCTAGAGGCATGAAGTGTGTTGTAACAGCTATTGTATCCTTGGTCAGGCTGGATCCTGATTGATCGCTGTGGGAAACATTTTGGCACCATCCTCAACTACCTTCGTGATGAGTGGATCCCCATCCCTGAGAACCAGCGAGAATTGCAGGTCAGAACACCAGCCTTGTAAAGGGCTGACACTTTCACTCTGATGTACTGCATTGTGACATGAAGTATAGATTTGTCTTTCTCTTTAGGGTTTAGTTTATTAGTTATGGTATTACTATAAGGATAATAATGTTTTATGTACACCATTACCTGTGTGGGAAATTGAAAAGGTGACCATTGTACATCTTGTAGTTTGAATTCAACAGTGAAGTATTGTTTATTACTGTGTGTGTTAATGTGACTAATATCTCATACACTTTTCCATGTTTGAGAGTTCAGTAGTTTGGATGCATATCACATATTATTACTCTGTATGAGAAGCATCTCTTAAAGCCATGCATCCCTTCTCAGGAGCTGCTAGCAGAGGCGAGGTACTACTGCATGAGTGACCTAGTGGAGGTGTGTGAAGGAGCAGTGAGGCAACGAGAGCCCGAGAAGGACCCGGTGTGTCGTGTGCCGCTCATAACATCACAGAGGGAGGAACAGATGCTGATTCAGTCCACTAGTAAACCTGTGGTGAAGCTGCTAGTGAACAGACACAACAATAAGTACTCCTACACAAGGTGGGTGGAAGGGCGGGATGTTGTGGCAGGGTGAATGTTTTATCTCCTATTCTATTGCAAGCAAGCACATGTTATAAGTTATACATGTGTGTGATAGAGACTGGAATGTGCTTGGACAGGTGCAAAGGAAGACTTATGTTGTGTCCACTCCATCGAGGGAGTTTCCACCCATCCACATTTTTTTTTTTTTTTTTTTTCCCCTCCTCTCCATAAAACCATACATGCATTATGATAAACTTTTTAATTTAACCTTGTGGCTAGTGTGTATAGAACAAGTATATTATATGAGAGTAGGAACTTCACTTAGCACGTTCTGTTCAACACAACTTTGTTACTCTTGCAGCACCTCAGATGACAACCTGTTGAAGAACATTGAGCTGTTTGACCGGCTGTCCCTGAGGTTCAGTCGGCGGGTTCTGTTTATCAAGGATGTCATCGGATCCAACGAGATATGTTTGTGGGCGTTCTATGGACATGGCAAGAAGCTGGCTGAGGTCTGCTGCACTTCCATAGTCTATGCTACTGACAGGAAGCACACAAAGGTGAAGTGGATAGATATACTGTTTTTTAACCTATACTCTCCCCAGTGTAAGGTGGAGACAATCCCCTTCGTGTAGGGAGTTCCATGCTGTCCTACCTGACTTACCTTTAACATGTTACCAGTACAGTTGAGTCATCAGTCTGCAGTATTTAATATAGTTGTATCCAATCCTCTTTCCCAAATCCTCGGTGAACTGCTGGGCCATGGGGTCACTGTGCCTTCTTATTCTTTATTTATTAGAAGAAATAGGCCTGCGTAAGACACTGTTTACGTATGAAAACTTTTAGGCTGGATATGTGATATGAAAGTATGTATGATCTAAGCTGAGGTATTGATACTCTATATGATGAACACATGGCTTTGTGTTGATTGAGTGCTGCAGCATCAGTGAATCTACACCATGAAGAGAAGCCACAACCTCTGCCAGCCTGGTCTGGGCATCTCCGACGAGTCTTCAGTTGGGTTGTATATGTATCAACCTGCCTGCTGACCCGTGGTGGAGGCCCAGACCTCACACTACTCACCCACTCACTACCTCCAGTTCTCCACACACCAGGCTGCTGGGGACTTGGCTCAAGGGAAATTGATGCCAATAATGTTATTAAAGGCAATTTTAGTTATCCTTGAATATGATTGACAACAGTAGGCCGTTACCTTTTCTCATGTGTTTCATCACCCACAGGTGGAATTCCCGGAGGCAAGAATATATGAGGAGACCCTCAACGTGTTACTGTACGAGAATAGAACTGGTCCTGATGCAGAGTTAATGCAAGCAACCTCAACGCGTGGGGCGGTAGCACCTGTTGTGTGCACCTCCGATGATGAAGAGGAGCGGCGGGGTGGTGCTTGCTCTCAGTCAGGTCTGGGACGGTTACGTTCTAACAAGAACTAGTTTGTCACATGACAGTGAAGGAGCAAAGGTGGGTTGACCGCGTGTCACAGTCGGATCCATTCCCAGGAGACAAGTGGAGGTCTGTCTTGCCTCGAGGGGCCTTGCTCAAGACAATTTCTTTAAAGCTGCCAATGGTGTGGGAACTTACTGAATAGGATTTGTACTTGGCTGTGGAGGCTCTTTGACAATAATTGTGATAAGCTGTAGTTTACTAGCTCACATAGTTGTTACTGATGAGTCATTGCCCCTGAGGCCTGTGGAGGGATGCCAGGGGATCAAGTGACTTGGCTTGTCTTCCCAAAAACAGACATGGGGAACACCTACTGATGGTGTCTTGACTGTGATTCCCAGACTAAGGATGAAATTTATCTTTTAAAAGATGGCATTGTCTTGTTCCAGCCTCAGTTACTAGGTCATTGTTATTCATAGGTAATTTAGTTTTGGTAGGAGCTTTGTATTTTGTTATAGTTTTTTTATATCAGTTAGGGGCAGAAGGGGCGGGCTGTTGGTGGGCTCTGCTTGGCTGCTTCCTCTCAGTGATTCCTTTTGAGCTTGGGACATTAGTTGTTCTTGGCAGTCGGAGGGTCTCGGTGAGGGACTTGCCTGATTATTTTCCAAGAAGCGCTTCTGTGATGAATGTAATTTAAAACATAATCAGGGAAATTGCATTGCTGAGAGTTTGTGCACGATAGTTGATGTGAGTGAAGGGTTTACGTTACTTAAGTATCCCCAGCAGTGTTACGGCACTGGGAAATGTTACGTACCTAGGCTATGTGTTGTAGGTGTAAAGTGTTCACTGTTACTTCCAGATACTGGTCTCAATACATGTCAGTGCTCTGGTCAAGGTCACAGTTTGTTCATGGTAAACTTCCAGAAAGGTATATCAGGACTTGCATTATATAAACATTCTTTATACAAGTTTCATAGTATGAGCATTAGGTACTTGGGTCAAAGTTTTTATACGACAGACGTTATTTTAGGTTTATGATGAGGTACTTTGTGAGTGGACGGTGTAGGCAGAAGGCATTAGGGTTAGCCAATCAGGGGATTCATCAGATAGTTTTTATTGATGATAGGAATATGTACCTCGGCAGTTTTGAAAAACATTTTGGAGAAATAATGATATAATGTGGTGGGTTCAATTATATGATTATTTGGTGTTATTATAGTTGTTGGGTTCAGAAAACAGGTTTTATGGTAGGAATCATTTCATGAAAATTTAGTTTGATCTAAAGAAATTGTGTTTGCAGAGTATCTTCCTGGGTTGAAGTGTGTACAAATATGACCAGACTTTAACTAGTACTGGATCTATGGGTAGTGGGCGTTGTTGTAGACAAACTCACAGTATTGGTGGAGTGTAAAAAGCACCATGTAGTGTTAAAAAGTACTCTTGGGTTGTGGCCTCAGTAGTCAAAGTGGATGGTGGTGTAGTAGTAGTGAAGGCAGCCGCGTGGTGCAAGACTCGTGTGGTCATGTGGATGAGCCACACGGCATCACTGTGTGGAAGAGCTGCACAATAGAAGATGTGGCAGTTAGCAGCAAAAAGGCTAGAAATAACCTTCTACATGAGATACTAATCCCCGGGAAAAGTGTAGTCGGTATAGTGTTGTTGGTATTGGAAGGAACAAAAGGTAGTTGGCTTATCCTTATTATTTGCCACTTGTGTGGAAGACCTGTTCTCCAGCCAGCTCTCCATTCCTTGGTGGTATTGCCACTACTCTGGCTACTACACTTACCTAAGGAAATAATCAGTTCCTGTAGTTACAGAAGCAAGGGAGGAGGATGTCTGGTCTAGTAGTAAATTGATGCATGCATTAACAAGGCTACACCACCTCAACTCATGTTCCACAGTATAATGCATGCAGTTCAACCACATGACCAACCTAACACTCCTGCATCATGTACCTCTAACTCCCATCACCTTCCTCTGCTACACCACCAAGTGCCTCTGCTCAGCTATGCTGGGGCACACATCCAGCCAATGTCAGCTGTCATGTACATTACTGCGTCTACACTTAACTGATCTGCAAGTGTGCACATCAAAGCCACCTTCCTTGCTATTGGTTAGCATCCATCACACTGACATCACTCTAAGGATTCCCTGTCACACTTCTGGGGGACAGTCATATTTATTGTAATTACTTTTCTCATAAATACGTTTAAAGGGACGAATTGAATCATGGAGATCCCCTTTGAATTATTTTCTGAGGGAACCAATTTTTTCCAAAGTACTTAGTAGATTATGCGAAAATCACCAGATGCCAAAGTGTATACTCTATTCTTTCAATTGAATCTTGCAATTGGACCCTAGTAGGTTTTTTATGAAGCTGATCAGTGATTGGCGAGGGATAGCCAGTTAGCTTTTTTGTTAAAAGTTCAGATTGTCTCCACTTGCAAGCTTTAAATGAAACTAGCATAATTTAGTATGTAATGTTAACATGATCACTCGAGTTACCCTGACGAGGTAGCTGATGGATCTGAGACTGTCCATAAAGTGTTCTTGTTTAAGGGCTAGTCTTGTTTTTTATATAATGTGATATGAATAATTATTTACAACATGTGATATAAATAAATATTTACATAATACAGTTTGTTTCATTTCACTTCATCAAAGGGGCATTTTGGTGGAGGGGGACAAGGGAAGCACTTTGATGGAGACAATCACAACAGCCTGTGTCTATCTGTGACCAAAGCTGCTTCAACTCAGTTGATCCAAAGATTAGAATGCAACACTAAGTTATGGTTGTCAGTGATACAGTGTGAAGCCCATTTTACTCTGACCATCATTGACACTGGCATTGTTAAAGGATGATACTACATTAGCCCGCCCATCACCTCACACACTAAGGTGACTAAGTGACTCCAATTGTGGTAGTGAGTTGTTAGTCCCGTTGGTTACCTGTTGATCACTAGTGTCAGACCTGTGACCATTGCTACACTATCCCATCTGCATCGTTAAGAATACTTGTATACCCAGCTACTGCTACACACACTACTACTATTGTACTACATTATATCCCTTACAAACTAATGGTTAGTGGTTAGGGAAAATTTTAAATAGTAAATAAATGTTTTTATATACTTTTACTACAATACTAAACTAGTATTAGCATCCAGTGTTGATGGGATACATAACCTAACCCAAACAACAGCACCGGACTGTTACGTCATTCTGCAACAGTGAGGTCCTGTGAGTGGACAAACACATGAGTGGCTCATCATTCCCTCGGATGGAAAACAAACCACATACCGTTGCATGAAACAAATCCACTACACACCCATGATTCCCCATTAAAAGTGGTTCAAAGGAGGTAGAAGTGAATGAGCCAGATCCTTAGGCCTTACTTTCACCCTTCAAGAAAGAATGTATTTGTAGCAAGAATTAAGGGACTGAAAAGCAAGGGAACACCAGCATTCCTCTGGCAGCAATACTCCACCACACGGCAAAGTCAAAGCAAATATATAGATCCAATTTATAACAATGCTGAAAAAAAACCTTTGTCAAAAACAGCAGAGCTTGTTAATTGTGATCAATATGAACCTCTATCTATGTTGTACTTGGGCACACTAACAACTGAGGTAATCTTTCCATTGTTATCTACAGCTCAACAAAATTTTAAGCAATTCAAATTATGGACAAATAAATTAATTTTTCAAACTGTTGAAGGCTGTCAGTGGGCCTTTTTGATTTCATAATGAACACTGAAAAAGTGACATCAATAATCAATTTTCATTCCACTCTTACTGTTAAAATGCACATAAATCTACCGAAAATTGAGATGCACTCTTCACTTGCCGAGGAATCCTGCCATTGGATCATCCTCCCGCGGTCTTCTCATCTGGTAAGCCTCTATTTCCTCTTCTGTTGGAGCCTTTGCATTGTACATAGAATTGTAATTCCTCTGCCTCTCATCAATCTTCACAAGATCATTAGCAGCATCCTCTTCCAGCTTGGCTCGGATCAAAGCCTCACGTAGTTTCTTCCTGCGTTTTTCTTCTATCTCTTCTTCATTATCTGATTCACTGTCTGATGAGCTACTACTGCTGCTGCTGTCTTCATTCTTCTTTCTCTTCTTCTTGTTCTTTTTCTTTAACTTCTTCTCTGTATGCAATTCCAGCAAAGTCTTTTCCTTCTCTTCTTCTTCCTTCACAAAGTCACATTCAGGCACTGCAGCCAAGCTTGGTAGACCTGACCCAGAATTGGCTGCCTTCCCTGATTCCCCTGTGCAGTAGGAATTCTTGATAAAGGAATGGCAACAACTGTATGCCCACCTGCCTTCCCGCCAAAAACTTCCCCAAACACTGGAGTGGTTGCCATGGTACACATCCTCTTCATACTTAGAACTCACCGTCTGCTTCTCTGCTCCCTTGATGATCTTACCGTGACGTGAGTATTCAACATAATTTTCCGTCTGAGCCAACAGCAGTTCAACAGGAGGTGTGTCAAGATGTTCCTTCCCACCGTACTTCTCAAGGAGGTCATCCGATACCTTCTTTTTAAACTCATCCTTTTTCTCAACAAACTGTTTCTTCAGGAGTTCAAGCTTAGTGGGTTCAGCTTGGAGACTCACATCGACACCCTTTTCATAAGCATCCCAAGCAAACAGTTGTGCTTTGGCCTGGTTCACCGTGTCGCCGGTAAAACGAACATAATTCTCCCCGGCAAAATCATATTCATCCTCCTTCCTGCCTTTGTACGGGTTGTCCCTCATGGAGCGCGTCTTGGGGTCATAATAAGCAGAGTTGGGGTCCAAGTTCCGCAAGTACTTAGCAGTGTCCTCACGAATCCTCAGGTTACGCACGGTGATTCTCTGCTTGCTGTCCACCTTTGTGCCAGGCATGTCCACACTCTCTGCATATTTGTCCTCATCATCTTCATCATCATCAGGCTCATCACCATTCATGTCCTCACCCTCTTTCAGCTTCTTAGCCTTGATCTGTCTCTTGTAATCCTCCACCTTCTTGTGCTCTTCCACAACTGCCGCATACTCTTGTGGATCAAAACCATTCCACCTGTCTCGCTTGCCATCAAAGTCCAGTTTAAGAGTGGGTAGCGCCATGTCATCAGGGGCAATGTGGAGTGCATTGTACTTGGCACCAACCTTCCTTGGCCGCTCCATACACTCCTTCTTCTTGTGTCCCAATCCACCACAGTTCTCGCACGCACCTTTACGAAACTTAGTCGCCAATTGCCCGTTCTGCCCACGGATGTAATGCTCGTTCAGGTGTGTTACATCACTCTGCTTCTCCGGCTGTGGACGCTGATGTTTGAGTGTTGGTCCCTGAGATCCAAAGTACCAAGGTGCTGTGGAAATATACTGTGGGATGTGGGGGTTGATGTCCTTTCCCTCCTCGTCCACAGCAGCAGGCACAGTACCAGCCTTTCGGGCCTCCTCCAGCTCCTTGGCCTTCTTCCATTCTTCTCGTGTCTTCTTCTTGGGCTCGTCACCTTCTGCCTCCTCGTGCTTGGACTGTAAGATGGAGGACAGAGGGATGCTGGGAGTGCTCATCTTGCTGGCTTTCTGTTGGTTAAATAATGAGAAACGATAAAGTATAATAATAAAGCAAAACACTGGTATTGTATCTCCTGATCTACTATTTAATTCTATCCTTGTTGATACCTCCCTCTGGTGAACTCCATACCCAGCAAGAGATTATTTGAGTAAAAATGACCCGGGATAACACTGAGTATACTATATAACTTTAAATTGTTTTATGTTACACACCTTCATTGTTTATTCTTTTATATACTATCCTACTCCACTAGTGATTTGCAGGAGAAATGAATAAGAGGATTAGTTTAAAACTTATCAAATTTTGTCGGTGAAAAATTGAGTGTGAAATATCGCAAATAACTCAAATATTCATCAAATGAAGAATAACATTTACTTTTCAACAGGTTTAAATGTACTGCAAAGTAATTTACAGGGTATAAATGCTTCTCAAAATTTAAATTTCTTCTTTCTAACTCTTATGTAACTGGTGAAAGGTGTTCAATGAAGAAAACTAAGGAAAAATTAATAATACAATATAACACTCAATTCTCTAGAGCATTATTGTGAAGATGTAAAATAATACCGACTATTGTAAAGTTACAATCATTGAATGGTGTTACTGAAGGTATAATTAAGGGTATTTCTTGTTAATATGTAAGTAAAATAAACATAATTATAGCGTCACTAATGATCTGTTATGTAAGATGGATGAAGGAAAATGTGGTATTTTGATTTTATTAGATTTAAGTGCTGCCTTTGATACTGTGGTGCATGATCTACTGCTGGAGGATCTGCGGATCATTGGCATTAGAGACCGTGCACTACAGTACTTGAGGAGCTATCTTGTAAATAGAAGTTTCTGTGTCCAAGTTGGGGGTTCTGTCTCTGAGCATTATCAGCTCAACAGAGGTGTTCCCCAGGGAAGTGTGTTGGGGCCAGTATTGTTTAGTATCTACACTACCGAATTGTCTTTCATTTTAAAGGAATTTAACGTAACTTTTGCTCTTTATGCTGACGACACTCAGTTTTATCTAACAGTAAACAATATACTTGACACTGAAAACGCTCTGACGAGTGTCATGACTCTTATTAAAGATTGGATGATTAAAAAGCAATTGAAATTAAATGGGGATAAGACTGAATGTTTGTTTGTTGGTAAAAAAGAGTGGCCTTAGGAGATTTGATGGTGTTGAATGTAAATGATACAAATATTTATTTATCTGATAAGGTTAAAAATTTAGGTGTTATAGTTGATAAGTATTTAAGTTTAAATAATCAGATAAACGAGGTTGTGAGAGTGGCAAGGTATAATCTGAGGAACATTGCCTTCATAAGGAGGTATCTAGATGAATATTCTCTTAAGACTCTAATTCAGAATCATGTCACAACAAAGTTAGACTATTGCAATTCCTTATATTATAACTTGCCAAATTATCAACTAAAGAAGTTGCAATTAACAATGAATAGGGCAGCTCGGATGATAAAGCGTGTGTCACCTCGTGACAGAATAACACCTGTTCTCATTGATTTACACTGGTTACCAATAAAAGCCCGCATCATTTATAAAATTTGTACACTGACATATCAAATCATGACAACGGGAAAACCTGTATATCTTAGAAAATTGTTACGTCCTTTTGAGGTTTATACAAATGTAATGATTAGGCATGCTATTGCTGAGTACCGGCTACATGAACCCAGGTGTAACTCAGATGTTGGTTTCAGAGCTTTTCAAGTGTGTGCTCCTAGACTGTACAATAGGCTTCCAGTGCAGATTAAGGCCAGTAACAACATTGATGTTTTCAAGAAGAAGCTTAAAACATTTCTTTTCAGAGAGGCTTATGATCTATCAGACATGACCATAACAGAAAGTTATACTGTGTGATTACTTACAGTGCAATTCCTGTGTATTTGTTTATTCTTGCTTGTATATTGTATATACCTTTTAAACTTTTTTATTTTGTGTGTGTGTGTGTGTGTGTGTGTGTGTGTGTGTGTGTGTGTGTGTGTGTGTGTGTGTGTGTGGGTGTGGGTGTGTGTGTGATATTAATTTATGTAGTATTCTGGCAAATTTTAGTCATTTATATATTTTAAATTTATCTCATAAGAAATAGAGGCCCTGTAGAGCACCACTAGTTGGAGGAATAGGGTCTGAATGTTGTAATAAAGAATAAAGAATAAAGAATAAAGAATGTAATTAGAGAACGTTCATCCTAATTATTTTAACCTTCTCTGTGTACAGGTAACAAGGATTTACTATGTAGGTAAAATATATGTTAATGATTACTAAATTAATGAATACAGAGGAAGTAAATATGGAAATGTCAATGATCAGATATAAAATAAGGAATATTTTTTGTGATATCTACAATTCTGGACACATTAATATATACACAGGTACCATTGATGTTAAGGTTGTTATTACACTTACTTATTAGCCCGAGGTGAATGAGATAAGGCCAGGGCAGGTCAAAGTGTTGGTAAGGTCACCACCACCACGCACTGACGTCCTTCCTTGCTAGTGTTTTGTTTTGATTCGTGACGTCAAATAATTCACAATACACATTCTATACTTATATTAGACATTTAACTAGTTTTTAAATTCTCCTGCTGATATATTATATAAAAAAAACATAGATAATATATAGAAGTATGATAGCTTTTACAAATAAGGAATAGAAGAAGTATCACGAATATAAAGAAAAAAAAAAGTTAAAACTACTGATATAAACAGAAGGTCACAGGTCACACCACGCAGACGTGACGTACCGCTTGAGTCTTGAGTCTTGAGTCTGATAATCCCAAAAAGCGGTGTCCGCTGTCCAGGGATGCAAGCGTCAGTGTGCCTGGCTTCTACAAGCACTTAAAGGTGGGTGGAGGCAGCATCTGATGCGATACGATGAGATAAGTTTCGGGGGATTGCCTTTGCTACGACCCCCCTGATGTGTTTTCTTTTGCGTCTGCTGATACCTATTACCTATGTAATTTCCTTTTCCCTGTTTCTTTTTACTGTATTTTCCTTTAGACACTTTTTTCCAGTTCTTTATTTCTTATTTTCCAAAGTTATATAGCACTTCCTTAAGTTCCACCTCACTCCTGTGATTGAACTCCAATAAAATGTTTCCTATTATGGTAATTCTGGATAATAAGTCCGCCACCCCGATTCCCCACCAACCCCCCCTATCCCTTCAAACAAACTTGGGGGATCCTAGAGAATCGGGGGTTTTGGGGGGGGATGAAAAATAAGCGAAATATGGGCCTTCAAAAAGCAAAGAAAATTTCGAAATTCCCTAACCTAACCTAATCTAACCTAAACCTAACCATACGTTTGTGGAACCACTACCGAGTCTTCTACATGATATGTGAGTTTCGTGTTTGTAC
>JAXIVD010000773.1:2500-27500 GCA_036785275.1 Cancer borealis
GGAAGGATGATTATACGTGATATATAAGTGAATGGAGAGCAGTGGTGAATGCAAGAGTAAGGACAGAGCCTTGAAAGCCCTTAGAGAAGGTTCCCACTCATCTGTTATGATCAGGTGGTTTATAGCCTGGTGGTATATAGATAGATGCTTCAAAATCAATTCCTACCTCTCCTTTCTTCTTTTTCTTGGTAGGTTTATCAGTTTCTGCTTTCACCTCCCTCTTGATTGACTTTACATCTTCATTTGGTTCTCCAGTGTCCTTTCTAGTTACCTTCTTACCCCTTCCCCTGCCATTACTGCCTAGTGGCTGGTTGTCATCAGGTGTGGGACTGCCAGAGACTTTCCTTTTCCTCTTTCTCTGTAGCTCTCCTTCCGGTTGGTTATCCTTCTCTACCTCTTCTTTCACAATTGTCTCTTTTCCTAGCTTTTTTTCTGCAGTTTTAACATTATTCTTCTTTACTTCAGTGGATAAAGTTTTATGTGCATCTTGTTCAGTTACATTTTTCTTGATCTTTTCATTTCTACTTATCTCTTGTTTTTTAGTTACATTTGTTCTTCCTGTAGTAAAAATAATAAAATCAATAAATATACTATCTAATAAAACATTTAACTGCCATGAATATAAATGGTAAAGAAAAACTGTTTTCATGCATATAACTTCAATTACTTAAAAGGCAACAACATTTTTTTTTCCTCAACATCATAAGGTAGTACATGTATTTTTGTAACATGGTTAAATACATTTCCTCTGTCGTGTGGGGTCCCCACGCACGTGACCACGTGATGTTAGAGTCAGGTACGATGATTGTATTATTATTTGAGTGAGGCTGGGATGCATCATTGCTTCATCACTTTGCTTAGGTTAGATTAGGTTTAATTAGATTTGCCTAGGTTAGGTTTAATTAGGTTTGCTTAGGATTACTTAAAGCAATTTTTCTCATTGATTTTGATGGTTTTGAATTAATCTGACTTTTTTGTGGCAATTTTTACCTTGGGGGAAAAAATAATTGCATGGCATAACAAACAAACATCAGATTAATTTAAAACACATCAAAATCTATCAGAAAAAAATTGCTTTGTCCAAAAAACAGACTGGGTCGTCTTCCGAATCTTTACCCATTTTGAAAAGGTTTTTATTAATTACATTTCCATCGCAAATTCTTAGTTTGTGAGATATTCAATGTTTTTTGGGACGGAAATGTAATTGAAGAAAACCTCAAAATGCATCAGGTGATGCAAAAAATAACCCTGAATTCTCTAGAGCATTGTGGTGAAGATATAAAATAATACCTTAGGAATACTGGTTCACCAGGTCTAGGAACAAATGACAAACTTTCAAAATCACCTGGCCTCTTGGTGTTCAGTTCATGTAAACATATATTTGTTCTCTTCTTACGTCTGCGACGTTGAAGCCATATCAAAGCAGCTACTTCAGCGAGAGAAGATACATCCATCCTTCATGAAACCAGACAGGTCACTGAATAGTGAATACTGATTGAACTCGTGTAAATAGAGATGTCAAAATGAATCGCGTTAAATGATTAATGATTTGACGCGACTTGACTCGTTTGGTGTAAACGCAGCTTAAAACTGAACTGGTTTACTTACCTGGTTGGTGTTGTCCTATCCACAATAATTTACATACTATTCGACATATTGACGTAGCAACTAGTACCAATATAATTACCTATTCTCTTCGATTTCGCAGGGGACATGTTCAGAATGGAAAGTCGCCGCAATACAAAACTAGTGCCCACACTGCTGCTTAAACGTGCTACAAACATTCCTCATCTTCTTCTTCTTGTGATCTATTCCGCTTTATATCGCTTAATAGGTCCTCCTTCTCTTCAGTGTTCCAATCCTGATCCTTCTGCTACCTGCGGTATGGAAACCAGACAGCAGTCACAGCACAACACCCAGGAACAAATCACAACGTCTGCAGTCTGCACTTGGAATACCCGCGTCTTGGTGTTGATCTTGATGATGATTGATGATTCCATCATTCCACAGGTGACTTGTAGTTCCCTACACGTCAGGCCTTTGTAACAGCAGCTCATGTGAAGGAAAAAAAGATAAAAAAAACAGAGAAAAGAAATAACATATTCTGTGTACTACACGCCCTAGTTCCTAGATCTCGCATACCACATTTTCTCCAGGAAATCTTTCACCGCGTTTATAATCCGTGCACTCGTCTCCCAACACCATGCAAGGATTATATACAGATATATGTAAATAATCCTTTCCCCACACACTCCCAGCAACAACACCATCCATTCCCTTCAAGTTCTTTCTATAACTTAAATCTTAATCATTTCACGTCCCATTTCAGTAATGACCATACGCATCTTCTGAAATTCCAATACCACATGCTCTATCGTCTCATTCTCTCCCATGTCACACACTGGCACACTTTGCTGCTCTATTCTGCCCTACTTCTAACTTATCTATCTCCTTTTCGCTCCATATGCTGTCACATCCATACCATACATATAATACTTGGCACAGCCACCCTCCACATTTCTCGCAGCACATCATACATAAGAACATAAGAAATAAGGAGACTGCAAGAGGCCAATTAATGACCTACACGAGGCAGTTCCTTGTCCCCCACCGTTGGAATAATCCAATATTTAGCCATCCCACCTGTCATCCCTATCCATAGTATCATCCAACCGTCTTTTAAAGCTACCTATTGACTCAGCATTTACTACTGTCTCCCCAGCCTATTCCAATCGTTCACGACTCTGTTAGTGAACCAATATCTACCTATGTTTGTCCTGAATCTAAGTTTTTCTAGCTTGTACCCATTTCCACGTGTTCTATCCTGACTATTACTTTCTAAAACCTGATCAATGTTTCCCTTATTAATTCCTTTTACCCATTTAAAAACCTTAATCATATCCCCTCTTGCCCTCCTCTCTAGGGAATGGAGATTAAGACGTTTTAACCTATCTTTGTAGGGTAAATTTCTCAGCTCCTGAATCATCTTCGTCATTCTTCTCTGGACTACCTCCTTCCTATAATAAGGGGACCAAAATTGAGCTGCATAATCTAGGTGGGGTTTAACTAGCGCTAAATACAACCTCAGAACTCCTTTTTGTCACACATCTACTAATAAATCCCAGTATCTTGTTGGCCCTATTTCTAGCTATAATACACTGTTTTCTGGGGCGTAAGTCACTGCTTATTTGAACTCTTAAGTCCCTCATACTATATGACCTTCCTAAGGTATTGTCATTTAATGTGTAGTCTACAGGCCTATTACCTTTACCTACACTCATAATGCTATGAATAACAACGGTCCTAGTACTGATCCCATTGGTACCCCATTAGTAACATTACCCCATTCTGATTTCTTCCCATTGATCTGTACCCTCTGTTCCCTACTAGTAAGCCATCCCCTAATCCATTCTAGTACCTTCCCACCTATGCCATGAGCCTTAACTTTACTTAACAGTCTCCTATGGGGTACTCTGTCAAAGGCTTTACTTTAGTCCAAATAAACTATTTCATACTCGTCCCCCTTATCTATGGTTTCAAATACTTTCCTATAGAAGGATAATAAATTTGTCAGGCATGACTTCCCCTTGCTGAAACCGTGATGACTATGTCTAATTAGCTTGTGTTCATCTAAATATCTTCTAATTGCCCTTGCTGATAGCTTCTAACATCTCGCCTATCACTGGTTAAACTAATTGGGCAGTAGTTACGACTTTCTGCCTTATCTCCTTTCTTGAATATAGGAACTACATTTGCCTGCCTCCATAGCCTAGGAACTACTCCTGTGTCTAGTGATTCTCTAAAAATCATCGCAATGGGTTCAACGAGTTCTTCTTTACATTCTCTAAGAATCCTCGGAAAAATGTCGTCCGGCCCTGGAGATTTAGTCTTTTTAAGTCTATCTATTTCCTTGCTAACTACTTCCCTACTTATGCCTATTTCACTTAATTTATCAACCTCTTGTCCCCTAAAGATCTGTACTGGCTCCAATTCCCTAACCGACTCCTCCTGAGAAAAGACTGACAAGAAGTACATGTATTTATTTAATTCCTTACTAATTTCCACACCATTTTCTATCAAGCTGCCATCCATTCCTTTAAGAAGTCCTATTCTTTCCTTTGTTTTAGTCTTGTACAATCTATAGAATCCCTTTGGATCCTCCTGGGCATCTCTAGCTATCCTAACCTCATAATTCCTCTTTGCAGTTCTAATATCCTTTTTAACTTTCCTAGCTAGGTCCTAGGTCCTAGCTAGGCTTACTTGCAAGCCTTCATACGTGCAACACTTCCTAGTCATGTCATCCACTAGTTTAACTGGCTTGACTTTTCATTTTTCATTCTTTCACATACATACAGACTCATGCACATCCCTAGGTACTCATATTCACGCGTCTGCACTCCACACAATATCTCTCATCCTCCGACCTATTTACTATCATTACTTTACTTTTCTCACTGCTGAATTTAACTCAGAAATCCCTCCCATATCCACTCACAATATCTCGTAAACTTTGAAGATCTTCGGCTGTCTCACTCATAACTACCACATCATCAGCATAAAGCAGCAAGCATATCTTATCACCATCAACTTTCACTCCTGCATTCATTCTTTTCATCCTATAGCTGCCATTTCCTGTGTATAAGCTAAACAAGGTTGGGGACAATATATATGCTTGCTTAACTCCTCACTCATCCATTGTTTCTAGACTTCCTAATCTATATTTAGCTCTGGTGTCTTTATATATTGTATCAACTATCTTTTTCTCAGACCAACCTTTTCTGACACTTTGCACAACACTTCTCTGTTAACCCTGTCATACACTTTTTCAATATCTAGAAACACAAGATACAATTTTCTTCCCCAGTTTTCTTTCAATAAGTTAATTTACCACAAACATATCATATGCTCTCCTGTCTATACGAAAAACAATTTGCTCTTCACCTAGTACACCAGCTCTCTCAATCCATTTATACCACATTTCATTCAACACCCAACTGAAAACCTTACCTATTATATTCATTAGAGCAATGGGTTTATAGTTTCTTAACTCTTATGTCCACTTTTATGCAACAGAGAGAAAGAAAAAAATAAAAGAGGATGATTAAATGACTCCCCCCAAAACTAAGTAACTATAAACCATAATTTTCTGCTAAGGTTAACAAGAGAGAGCTACATTTCTCACCAAGAAGCTGTCATGAACTAGGATCGAACTCACAACTTTTTGGTCATAAGCCAAGCCCAGTACACTATAACTAGGTAAATACAAGTATGAAAAAAACATGCATGCACACAAGCACACACACACGACCCGCTAGCTTAGTGGTTAGCGCACTCGGCTCACAACCGAGGAGGCCAGGGTTCGATCCCCTGGGCGGACGGAGATTATGTGGGTGTGTCTCCTTTCACGTGTAGCCCCTGTTCACCTAGCAGTGAGTAGGTACAGGATGTAAGTCGAGGACTTGTGACCTCGTTGTCCCGGTGTGTTGTGTGTGAGTGTTCTCGGTCCAACCCAAAGATTGGTCACTATGAGCTCTGAGCTCTTTCCATAGGGGGACAGCCGGCTGTCTCAAGAGAGACCAGCAGCAGACTGTACAGGGAATAAGACGCACTCCCATGGGTCGATGGTTAACGCCCTCGCCTGTCAACCGGTAAGGCGTGGGTTCGAATCCCACTCAGATCGCTAAGGATTTTTCACTGACAGAGAGTGGCTACTGTTCCTCTTGAGCAAGGGAATGGGTGTGTGTGATGTGTGAAGGGTCTCAGCCTTACCCATAGATCTGTCTCTATGAGCTTTGAGCTCCTTCGGGGAGGATAATAGCTGACGATCATGAGTCCAGCGCGTGATCCTCCAGACCATGGTGAATAACACACACACACAATATACAAGTATACATAATTTAACTTTTTGTTATTTTGGGGGAACAAATAATATGTAACATTTCTCTTCCATCTTTTCCCACATTCATTCTTATTACTTATACATAACTATTACAATTATGATGTTACTAACGTTTTAAAATCTGTCACCCTATCTCAATTTTCTTTACTTAAGGATAATAACATATATAAGACATTTGTTTGTTTTTCCATGGAACATCACAATTATTACAAAATGTTTACAAAAATAAATCAAAGAGCTTTCTTGTATACTGGACTAGACAAATTAACAAATCCTGATGCTCTGAGAGGAGAAGTTACAACACTTAACAACAATGGTGGAATGAAAGCCTGTAGGACGGGTACCATTAAGGCACTTCTCAACTCTTAACACATACCATTAAGAAAAGAACACCAATTTCAACAAGTTTGAACATTTACCAAATTTACACATTAAAAAGGAATCAAAATGTTAAAGGAAACAAAATGCCATTTCTTTAAAAAGAATTAATAAAGCATTGCTTTACAGGAAAAGAAAGAACCAAATATCTTACATTTAGGTATCTTACTACCTATATGTACAGTATCACAAAGTACAACCATACAAACAATTACTTGCTCAAACTAGTCAATAATGCCAATGTGGTTAAGTAAACAATACTGATACAAAAGATTTGAGAGAAAAAAAAGTATCAAATAGATTGCTAAAATTTCTGCTGTATTTATAAAGTCATTAATTTTTCAGTTAACATAACTCAATGATGATTAAGAGAATATAAAATCAGTAAACACCAATTTCTCAGCTTTTGATAAAAACTAAATAAAATAGGACAAATCTCTTCCCAAAGCAGTAAATATTTGATCATTAACAATTTTATAGATGTACAAAAGACTTTACAGGAGTCATATAATGTACTAATGCCCTCATATTTGAATAAGGAGAGCAAGCTGGAGAATGACAGCAAGTAATTGTTAAGGGTGGATGACAGGATGCCTTACATCATCTTCCACATCCAGGGTCCAGTCATTACATAACCTGTAGGAAACACCAACACAAATTAGTCATTGATTTCTGCTACACCTATATATATATATATATATATATATATATATATATATATATATATATATATATATATATATATATATATATATATATATACATATATATGTATATATATATATATATATATATATATATATATATATATATATATATATATATATATATATATATATATATATATATATATATATACATACGTACAATGTTCATCAATAAAATTACTTCTGTATGCATACACTTTTGTAGTATACATCAGATGTTGAATTAACTGTGAGCAACTTTCCTTGGTTATCAGCTGGCAGAAGTATTGTAACACCATTTACCATGATGGTGCCTGTCTACACAACAATCTCTCAGCCTCGTCTGGTTTTATATGCCAAATAATCGATCACCATTGCCAGTAAAAATGTTATATATGTCCAGGCACACTAATGATATACATTTGGATGCAAATTTTCCCCTTATGTTCTTAAGTTTGTTGTATGAGAAATCGTTATAGAAGCACTGATGGAGGAACTAAACAACTCGTATTAGTGCAACTTCCCTATGTTCATACTTGACTAATTTAATCTGATCTGAGTCCATGCTATGTGGGTATAGTCAAAGGTGTATAGCCAGTACACATCAAGCAGGTTTCTGAATTGAACAAGTATAGATTAAGAGTTTTACTGTAATAAAGTCCATAGTAAGAGGGTTTACTATAATAATAAGAGCATCAGCAGGAAGGCTTGGAGGCCCATGGTTCTCTAACAAAGTTTGCTTTATACATTGAAAAGGCCACCAATGATAACAAATTTCATAGCTAAATTCACAGTACAGTCATTCCTTCAATCTTTTTTTGTGTCATTCAAATTTCCAAAATTCAGTATTCCATATTGTAGCTTATCATATTCATACCTAATACTGATCTGCTGACTCACCTGGGGGAGCAGAGTAGTAACCTGGAGGAGGAACTGACATGGGTTCCTGGGAAGGCATCACAGGAGTATCTGGAGGGGGAATGGCCAGGACACCATGCGATCTTTCAGGATCCACAAAGCTGACCTGAGGAGGAGAGGCCACACCACCAGAGGCAACATTTGGCGCCACACTACCACCAGACATACCCTGCAGAAGATCCAGCATTGAAAGATTAAGTACGTCATGAGTGTAATTGTACACCTGGAATATTCATATAATGAATGCGATCCAAAAGCAAATATGTATAAATACATAACAAACTCTATATGAGTAACAATAAGTGGCAATCATTATGAGAACAATATTATAATTCTGTCAAAATTTACTTAAGAAACAGACCTGTGATGCAAAGTTATCTGAGTTGGATTTCTTGGAACCCATATGCATTAGGGGTTGGCCTTCATACTGGTGATTCCGTTGGTGATGAATGTGTGGGGGTGTATGGCTACTGTTGTGGAAGTGTCTTGGCCCTCCCCGTCCTGGGGGACCTCCTCCGCCTCGGTGGAACCTTGGTGGCAGTGAACGTTGGGTGCCCCCTCCCCCTCGATAGAAATTGCCAGTATTCACAGCAGGTGCTAGGAAATACAAGCTTATGTAAACTGGTTTCCCCACATTGCCCCATTCCCACCCCACCCCACCCCACCGCCAAAAAAAACAACAACTTTGTTAGTTTCTCACTATTAGAAGACCACATACACAGGATTGCTGTCCTTCTGTTCCTACTGGGTTTTGAGATCACAACTCAACTTAACACCCCATACTTAATATCTACTAGGTGAATAGGGGCTGCAACATGAAGAAGACAAATCCAAATTGTCTATGCTCAGTCAAGAATTCAAACCCTGGATGTCTCCAATGTGAACTAAACACACTAAACATTACACCACAGGACCACAATATACATAATAAATGAGATATGATTAATAGATTACTGCTGCTAATTGGGACCAACTAGGCAACTTTACACTTTCCCAGTAGCACTTTATTGACAATTACTTGAAAAATATTGTCTCAGAGCAAACTTTTCATATTTTACCATGAAAGTTGTTGCCGTGATTATTTGAGTATTGATGTACACCATAGTGATGTCCCCCTCGGTGGTGGGGCCCGCCACGCCCCCGGCCTCGTGGGTGGTGGTGGTGATGGTGGTGAAAGGGTGGAACATCTTTCCCTCCCTCTCTGCCCTCAGGCTGCTATAAAAACATCAAGATCATGATTAGCATTACCATGATGCACTCATTTCTTCATTTACAGTACACAATACATTTAAGGGAGTGACAATAACCTATCTATTATATAATATTGTTTCTTTTTACTATGAGACAAGATATAGAGAGGGGGGAGATTTAATTTTCTTTGAACCATAGCATAAAAAAGAAAAACTTGTTTCGGCTATCCACTTTTAAGAAGGATATCATCCAGGTATATAGATAGATTGATTGGGTATGTTATTGTTGATGTTTAAGTTAACAAAAATTACATTGGGCAACTAATTTAATTTGTGATTTTTAATATAAAGCTTGGTGAAAATATGTTTGTGTATTAGTACTTTTGAACATTTTCAATGGATTTTAACAATACATGATACTGATAACCATGAACGTTTTGGTAACTATAATCATTATATTAAATTTTTATAGTGTTTCATCATTAGTGACAATCAGCATTACTACACAAATAAGTTTGGCTATTGAAGATGCTGAGAGGCAATATGATTGACGAAAGTTTGTTTCAGTACACAGACACACACAGATATATGCATGTTTGGTGGAACTGTTTGCAAAGCTAAATCTTCATTAAGGTTATTGACATAGGTCACAAGTCATCCCTATTTTATATATTATATTAATCAAGAGTTGACTAATATCATTACTCCATGTTCCCTTTTACTGGTACACTATGAAACTTTGTTTTTCTTGGTTTTCTCCTTTCATTGTAACTTTTAAAGTAGTTGTATCAAATAATTTAAAGAGGCATAATCTTGCCCTTGCTTAATATAACATTATCTCTTCATAATGTAATGCCTCCTCCTTTAATATTGTAGAAGAAACAATGCATGAATGGCAATGGAATTCTTAGTTCCTAATGCTTAATATTAACTTTGTGTTTATTCCTCAGCCCATAATCTAATTAAGACACCAGAATAGAGCAATAAACCATCACTACCATCACTATATCGATACTTTGCACATCAAACAAAGACATAGGGGGAATAGGGAAATCCAAATTAAAGAAATGGATACCATCAGTCAAAACAAAAACATTTGGCTCCAAATAAAACAAACTATGCTAGCAATCACACACTAATGAAATTTTGGAGCAACAATCCTATACTCTGGCACAATATTCCACTACTGAAAAGCTGTTAATTCAACTCACAAAAGGGAGCGGCGGATAAGGTACTGGGGATGGCTCTCGCAGCAAGGGAGGATAACCTTGTGGTGGTGGGGGTGGGCAGAGCACTGACTGGGGAGGCATATCACCCACATATCCCTGACCCCAGCCACCAACAGTCATCACCTGCTGATACCCATCTGTTCCTGTACATATTCCAAAGAGCAACATTAAAAATTATTCCATTCCTATCTCATTTATGGGCATGCACCTATGTTGATTCTTTACTGCATAGTATGGTAAAAAAAATAATAAAGTACAGCAAAATCTTGATATAACAACAATGATCCATGTAAGTATTAAATAATTTCAAGACATTGAACCATGTCTGAAAAAGTTGGCAACACATGGCAGTTAGCACATTAACAATGCCTCCTGCTGGTAGCTTACCAATCTAATACTGTAGTCTTGCATCATAATCAGTGACTCTGTCATTCACTCTAATATTTGCTATTTCCCTTTGTTCATGAACAGACGTAATTTATTTGTACCATCATGACTTTTCATGCAACAGCTCCATTTGGTTGAAAGAAACATATGAGAATGAACCTTCAGATATGGTTAAGTTTTGGATATGGTGATCTGGTTATTTTGTTATACTGAAGGTTGAATGTAATTAAACACTTACTTAAAAAAAGATTATCCTCCTCAACAGTACACAACTCAAAACCAATAACCAGTTAAAATTGTAAATAATGCCATGAAAATTTAAATTACAAAATGATAGATGGACAAAAAGTTAACAAGAAAAACACATTGTTGAAGGAAGGGTGACATGATAACCACAACATATCTGACCTGGCATTATGGGTGTCTGTTTTCCCTCTTCTATTGTAGCAGGTGAAGGCATCACAGGAATGCTGTAACCCCATTGTGGGTTGTAGCCATAGTTTCCATACCCTCCATACATCATGGGCATGTGGTATACCTGGCCAATACATTTACAATAATTTAATTCAACAGTACTAAAGTTAAAGGTAATATATTTCTTGCTAGATAGAAAAAAAATCATAAAATTGCAACTAAATGAGGTTCTCCAAGTTACTTATATGGAAATTTAAAATACAATGCTGAAAATAAATATATAAATGAATAAATAAATAAATTTAAAAAAGTGCTGCTGCTTTCTTGTTATATAGAAATATGGCAATAAAGTGATAAGCCCCAGAAGGTAAATTCAAGTCAACCCAGTCTACTGATATAGTCATATTCGTTATTCAATATTATTGTATACATAAATCCCAATGTGAAAAATAAGAAGAAAATGACAACGTTTTTTTTATGATTCTCTAATCTGATTTGATTGTGGAATACAGGACAATAAACGGAGAATAGTTGTAAAAGTACGAGGATGGGACATCTTTGTCCTCCACTTATTAATGTGTTGCTTGTTTCTGTGAACCCAAATTCATTCCTTATATGACAGGAAAAGAAATTGAGAACTTTAATTATATCTATTTACCATGTACGGATGAGCTCCTGGATTCATCTTCATAGCTTCTGGATCTGGTCCTAAAAGATATATAGATGCATTGATCAATTTTTTTAACACAAGCATACATATTAAAAAATATATGCATGTCCTTAATTTACAAGTATCAGGAAGCGACTCTCCACTCACCAAATCTTTCAGTCACAGTTGACTGTACTCTGTACTAATTGTGGAGAGAAGTAATAACATTTATTCTAGGTTAAGGACAGATCTCCGAGTTTGGAATTCAGAATCCATGTGGTCTGAGTTTCAATGTAATTCAAATTCAATATATATATATATATATATATATATATATATATATATATATATATATATATATATATATATATATACACACATATACAGTAAACCCTCTATATATCGGATATGTATAAATCGGATATCGAATATATCGGACTATACAGCCACCGAATTATTTTTATCTAAATCGGACGGCGGCGATATATGCGGCGGGCATCTGGTATAGTTTCCCGCCAAACGAGCCAGCCACGCTGATGCAAGTTGCTCCTTGGTCAGTTTTAGTGATGGGATTTACGGCTCTTTTCAGGGAGCCGATTCTTTCGATTTCGTTCACTCAAGAGAGCCGGTTCTTCCGGCTCCCAAACGGCTCTTTCAGCTTTTAAATACACACGCACACAGTTCCCGTCACTACACCCGAGGTTCCAGAAGTTATATTTGATGACAGAGCATATAAGTAACATACATAAATAGAGATAAGTTTAAAAATACAATTATTATCTATTAAGTCTGGATACTAAAAAGTGTTTTAGTTATTTTGCATGTGTAACAGGATGAATCGGATATATCGGATCTTCGGATATATCGACAAGGGGTTTCCCCCCCCAATTGATCCGATTTATAGAGGGTTCTCTCTCTCTCTCTCTCTCTCTCTCTCTCTCTCTCTCTCTCTCTCTCTCTCTCTCTCTCTCTCTCTCTCTCTCTCTCTCTCTCTCGCTCCCCCCCCCCCCCCCCCCTCACCTTGAACACTGGGGTCCCATGCCTCCGGCCTGGTGGGCATGGTGGTGGCAGTGGAGGTGGAGGTAGTGGGTGGTGGTGGCAGTGGTTGAGGTGGAGGAGTGTTGTAATCAGATGGGGTACAGCTCCCATCAGTAGGTGGCACAGGGCTGTATATCTGTGGGGGACACATTCACATGAAACCATACAATAAGAATACAGTTAATTGATAATTCTAGTTTCAGAATTATTCAGAAATGACAAGAGCACTGAGGAAACAGCTAGTCAATATGATTACAACAACTACTACTACTACTACTACTACTACTACTACTACTACTACTACTACTTCTACTACTACTACCCCTACTAAAACGAGAGAGAGAGAGAGAGAGAGAGAGAGAGAGAGAGAGAGAGAGAGAGAGAGAGAGAGGAGAGAGAGAGGAGAGAGGAGAGAGAGAGAGAGAGAGAGAGAGAGAGAGAGAGAGAGAGAGAGAGAGAGAGAGAGAGAGAGAGAGAGAGAGAGAGAGAGAGAGAGAGAGAGAGAGAGAGAGAGAGAGAGAGAGCATTTTCCGGTAATTCTGGTTTTCTAGAAGTCAGATATTTGGTTCAATACCTCTATAATAAATACATTTATGAAGTTATGGTGAAGGGAAATGAAACAGTATAATGAAAATGTTAATGAAGTTATAATGGTGAAAGGAAATAAATTAGTATAATAAAATATTTATGAAGTTATGATGGTAGAAGAAAATCTCACCTGGATAAGGCCTGGGCTGGAGTATTGTGGAGGGTAAGTCATTGCATACACAGTGCCACTTTGAGGTGAGGAGGAGTCTCCCAGCTAAGAGTTTGGGTGGACGATAACATAAACAAAAGGGACAACAAAAGCATATCTATAACAAAAACCTTCAAATGATAGTAATAATAATAATAATAATAATAATAATAATAATAATAATAACTAATAATAATAATAATAATGATAATCTATCTATCTATATACCAGGCTGTTATCCCCCTAAAGAAGGGTAGTTAAGACAAGGCACGCCAGGATTCATGGTGACATTACTCTCCCCTCCCACTCTGTGCCTTGTCTTTTCATAGGGAAGTATACAGAAGAGGTGCTTCCTAAACCCTTCGCTCCATCCCTTTTGTCGCCTATGAACCACAGGGATTACAGTGGTAGAATTCTTGCAGCCCTAACCACAGGGCTAATAATAATAATAATAGTAAATTAATAAATTAATTTAATAAAATCTAAAAGCTACAGATACAATTGCACTGCCATCAACTGATATCTTTTGGCATTATATCATAATTCTTGCATCCTCCCAACACCTTTTCTACTTCACTCATCCTAGACTTCGGCTCTGTCTCCATTCCTCCATCTACAGTAATCTTGGACCCTAAATATTTTAAACATTCCATCTCTTCATGCAGTTCACCATTCTATGCAATATTGATCATTCTACCACCAATCCCACAAATATATTTCATTACTTTACTCTTATTCTCATTCACTCTCAATTTACTCTTGCACACTCGTCCAAATTCTTCCACCAACTGACATAATTTTTCCTCTGCATCTGCCACTAAAGTTGTATCATCAGCAAACAGTACGTAATATAATCCATAGGCACAAACTCAACTCCCAACATTAAACTATGATGCAGTTCAATTCCAAGATAAGTGATAACTTTTCATCAACATCTTTACTTTGTTGTTTCAATAAGTTAATTCTACTATATATTTTTTTCCGTTTCCTGGATGCCACTTCATATTTAGAGGAAAGGATATCTTGTGTAAATAAAGCCTACAGCTTAATCACAAAGGGATTCAAATTGAAAACAACAGTGCAAGAGCCCTAGCAATGCAACAGTACACTCAAAGTATGGCACAAGGTTCTTTAGTAATCTCTGACACCTACACCATATCTTGAATGGATTTTCAAATAAACATCTTAATCATCAAGCAAGATCGTTTTTTAATTTTCTTTTCTTTATAGTTATGTCAATGTTTTCTGACAAAATCTGAGTAATAGGAATACTATGAAACTTAAAAAATAATAATAATAAAAATAAAAATACAGCATGCTATGTAGATAATATTTTTAGGTTTACAATCGCTACATGTCTTTGAGAAAGGGATTTTGATTCATGGATTCTTCCAAGTTATCGAATACAACTGAAAAGGGACAAAGGTAAAGGACTGGGAGTTCCTCCTCAAGAAACAATATTTCCATGAAACAAAAAGGAAGAATGAGGAGCTTTTATCTAACTTAACTATTTTGTATTTTATTAGTCTTTTTGTTATTGTCTTTAGCTACTTTATTTTCTGCTTCCTTCTTGGAAGACACCTTGCATGAGTGGAATGAGGCAAATTTGTATAAGAAAATGTAAACAATTATTATATTTAAGAAACAAAACTTTAAAATTCTGTTACATTAGTACAATGGACTGACCATCTGTCGTAACTGAAACTCCATTTCCTTGCACACTTCTAGTTGGGCACAGCCAGGAACGGTAAGTGAATGTATGCTATGAGTACATACCTGTAGAGGTGGTATATGGGGTGGTGGGGGTGGTGATATGAATGTAATGCTCGGGTCTGCTGGGTACACCAGTGGTTGAGGAACTTCACCGTTTGGCTCTTGTGATGTAGGTATTGGGTTGAGGGGCTCCACCTCAGTCCGTGGCAGTGGTGGTGCTGAAAGCTCCTTGGCTTTAGCGGGGATTTTTTGGGATTCACTTTTAGCAATGGTAATGGTTCCATTAACCTCTTCCCCTGCCTGTTGATGAACAATGAAATGTCTTAAACAAAGCCTTGCTCTTGTACTTCTCTTTCACTTACAGTAGAAAACTGAATACATTATAAACGAATAAATCTCTCTCTCTCTCTCTCTCTCTCTCTCTCTCTCTCTCTCTCTCTCTCTCTCTCTCTCTCTCTCTCTCTCTCTCTCTCTCTCTCTCTCTCTCTCTATATATATATATATATATATATATATATATATATATATATATATACATATATATATATATATATATATATATATATATATATATATATATATATATATATATATATGTATATATATGTATATATATCTATATATATATATATATATATATATATATATATATATATATATATATATATATATATATATATATATGTATGTATATGTATATATACATATATATATATATATATATATATATATATATATATATATATATATATATATATATATATATATATATATATATCATAGACTACACCATACTTGACTGGACACTCGCGACAATCGCTGACAGACGATATTACATTTCGGTCCTATAGATTCCGCTGCTATGAGTGATGACAGATAATACTTCATGTATCAGTTCATATTCTACTTAGGACATTGTATTTCATGTCTTTACAATCAGTAATGATTGCTGAACCATGGCTGAACCTAAAAAATTATTTTACAACTTTTGCAAATAGGAAATTAACAAAGATTAAAAGTTTGAGTGAAAATCGTGTGGGAGTTGTGTATAAAGCATATTGTTTATAGTAAAAATTTCTGGCAAAATCGCAATAATTGCTGAAATAAAACATCACATATTGTGAAATCACCATTCCTGAATATGATTTCACTGTGATCAAATGTCATATTATCGTTATATCGGCTTGGGAATTAATTTTTCACAACAATTCGTGGCGCCTAGCTGAGAAACTGAGCTGAGTGTGTGACGGTGAGACGTCCGTTGGTCTGTCAGTCAGTCACTCACCGCCAGTGGAACCAGACGGACGTACTACTGTAGCTACTAGCTGGACACCGGACTCGTTTTTAGCAGTAAGTATGCAACATTTGGTTAATGTAATGTCTGATTTATAAGATTTTAGGAGCATTTCAGTACTAAATTCATATAAAACTCCGTAGAAATTGAACGTAGAATTCCGTTAATTCAAAATTCGAATCTAGCTACCTACTCATCCCACCCACCAGGCACTCCCCCGCCACACACACACACATGGGTAATTGTAATTGTAATGTGGGGGGGGAAAATGTGCCAGGCAACAAAAGCCATATGGCACACACACATGGGTAATAAAGTAGGATAGTTTGCAACTTATCAATGTTGTTATATGTTAACTTGGTGCAGTCTAAGTATTTTCTGGTTGTCTTCATCCAGTTAAAGTATTCACATTTGATTCTTCTCAGGATTTCCTTTAATAATTCATTTATGTTGTTTTCTTGCCTGGTAAATGTTGATGTTTAACAGTACCATTATTTTTTTTTTTCTTTGATGGGGTAAACAGCATCGGTACATACATACATACATACATATTTGATATGTTTAAATACCATTAACTTACTGTGTGAGTGCTTACACACATGCATTAGGTTGTATTTTTTTTTACATTCTTCGAACGAATACATGCTACAGACTAGTAGGTAATATAACTATAGGAATTAATTCATTAATTTATCAATTTAATTGTACTTCTGAATTTTTTTTTCTTTTTCGGATGGTTATTTATTTTTATTTGTATAATTTTGTGTTCACTTGTAATGTGCTAACATTCACATTTTATTTCAGTTTTTTTTGGTTGTGACAACCATAAGGATACATTCCTGCAGATCCTTGTTGCCTTGGCCAGGAACTTCCCAGAGTTTGAGGTGGCACAGTGTTGTAATGGGCACAATGTAATCACCAAGATTCTCCCCGTCATGGGCTGCAACCTTTTCAATGGTTTTGGCTCCAACTTGTGCAGGGACACAAACTCTGATGTTCACGCCAAGTTGCCCTCCAAACGCCAGGCCACTGGCGACTGTGTGAGGGATACTAGAAGCCATGACCGAATGAAAAGGCAGAAGCTCCAGGGGCAGAAAAAATAGGTGATGTGGGAGATAATGACTGCGTCTTACAAGCCAGTGATTCGTGTCTGAGTATATACTTACTGCTACTGCAGACAGTGTTTTTTTTCTGTGCAACAAAGATATTTCTCCCCCTGCAAGACAGTGACTTGTGTCTCTCTGGACGCAAGTACGCCAATTCTTTGAGAGTGAGGCCATCGTCAGGCGTGTCAACCCGGTGTGTCTTTCTCGATACACCTTGGAGGAGGTGGCAGAGGAGATGCAGACCGCCAGGGAGCAGCTGGTCATGGAGGACACTCGGGTGGTTCAGATGTTGATTGGAGAGCTCTCTGACCTGGACCCTGAACCGCCAGAAGACCTGCTTGCGGCAGCTACAAGGCACTGCTCGGGGTACCTGGTCAGGATGTCCTTGGGTGAAATTATTGAAAATATGGTGTTTTTATTGGTGTCTTAGGATTTAATAATTGTCACCCACCGATGACGTATGTTGACTAATTTGTTTTTGTTGCTCATAAACATATTCTTCACATCACTCTGAGATGTTTGCTTTTTGTTTGAGGTTTCTATGATGATTTTAAGTATTTTATTCAAATAAAACAAACAAAAAATTGCCTCAGCACCCATTTGCGAAAGACCCGATTTCGAGTGCACAGTCACGTATGGTGTATTCTATGGTATTGCATATTAATATAGACTACATGGGCTATGCATGCAAGTGTTTTCAGATTGAAATTCCAATATTCCTGGAAATTATTGCAAATTTAGTGTTTTTATTGGTGTCAGGATTTAATAATTGTCGCCCACCGATGACGTATGTTGACTAATTTGTTTTTGTTGCTCATAAACATATTCTTCACATCACTCTGAGGTGTTTGCTTTTTGTTTGAGGTTTCTATAATGATTTTAAGTATTTTATTCAAATAAAACACAAAAAATCGGCTCAGCACCCATTTGCGAGACCCGATTTCGAGTGCACAGTCACGTATGGTGTATTCTATGGTATTGCATATTAATATAGACTACATGGGCTATGCATGTAAGTGTTTTCAGATTGAAATTCAAATATTCCTGGAAATTATTGCAAATTTTGTGTTTTTCTTGGTTTCTTAGGATTCAATAATTGTCGCCCATCGATGACGTATGTTGACTAATTTGTTTTTGTTGCTCATAAACATATTCTTTACATCACTCTGAAGTGTTTGCTTTTTATTTGAGGTTCCTATCTTAATTCTAAGTATTTTATTTGATTTTTCTAAAAATCTGCCGTAGGACCGGTTTGCAAAAGGCCAGATTTCGAGTGTCCAGTCAAGTATGGTGTAATCTATGTGTGTATATATATATATATATATATATATATATATATATATATATATATATATATATATATATATATATATATACACATATATAAATTATTGAGAAAATAGGTGAGAAAAGTGAGAAAAATATGTAGTAGTAATAAAAGTGCTTAGGTGATCTGATAAGTAGATTCTCACCTGTGGTGTTGAGGGCATGTGTTCCCCTAGCGGTAAATTATCTCTCAAACCTGGGTCAGTCTGGCTTTCTTCAGTCTTTTCTATGGTTACCACCTCAAGCTGAAAGTACATTTACTCATAAGAAATGATGTGATCTGACAATATGAATGACAAAAGAAGCTAACAATTGTGAAAATATATCCCGAAAGTGGTATGAGACGACAAACACACACACACACACACACACAGTACAACTAAGTAAATACAGTGAAAAATTGAGGCAGAAAGAGACAAAACAAGGATAGAGATGAGAGAAGTAAAGGAAGAGATGAGTGGATGCAAAGAATCAGTTGAGATGTTTCATTTCATTAATGTCAAGGAATCAAAAGTTTATTGAATGGCGTAAGGAAAGGATTGAGTTGAGGAATGGAATTGACAACCTTAAGAAGGTAAATTATATGAGGGTGAAGGAGATAGAGAAATTGAAGAAAGAAAATGAGGACCTAAAGAGAACTCAAAGAGGTGCAAAACAGGGGATTAAAGAAAAAACTTAAGATTTAGTAAATAATGAAGTGAAGAAATACAGGAGCTGCCTTGTGTGGGTCAACTGGCCTTTTGCAGCCTCATGATTTTCTTATGTTCTATATTCTTATGAAATGGAGAGAAGAGGAAAAAAATAAAATGAGCTTCAAGGAAATATTTGAACAATATTCCCATTGGTCCAACGCTGCCATGTCTACGTGAACTAGCCAGTTAGAACTTGATGTATATAAGTGAAAGGCATATAAAAGGATTTAATGAAATTTGGCAGTGTTGGACCCATGGGAATACTGGATTCTGCCCCACCAGGAATCTATGTTAAGATTTGGACTATAGCGAGGAGGGAGTGTATGGATAGGAAGAAGTGGCTATCTCCTTTGGGGATGTTCCCGAAATGAATGAGGCATCAGAGACTATAGAATAGAATAGAACTGTTAATAAACACTCCACTTCCAGTATCTCTATTATCTACCTTGACCTAACATTTAGAATCCATGCCTTGCACTTACCGCCACAAAAAATAGTTCATACAAATTTTTTTCAATCATAATTTTAGCCTCCATACAGATACCTCTTACCCTAAACCCTTCTCAGAACCTTCAATACCTCTGTAAAACAAAGGAAAACTTACTCTTTGGCCAGTAACCCTGACCTGCTGTCCCCCAGCACTCATGACCTGCTGTAGGGCCTCCATTGTGACCTCCCTCACGTGTAAATGGGGGTCCTTGTCTCCCTGTTCCAGATGACAAGACAACTATGTAAGTTCCACACAATAGGATTCATTTATTTAAATTTGAAATATTAAACTTTTGATAATAAAATTTCTTAAACTTATTTCTTAGTCTGCTTAGATGATGTTTCTAAAATCTGGCTTTTGCACACAAATAATTGTGAAAAATTGTGAAAATAAACTGGAAAAAATATAAAAAACAATGAAAACTACCTATAAATACTGTCAATACCGAATGATGCTTTCTGAACTTCTACCAGTATCTATATGTTCAAAGCATTCCACTGTTGACGAAGAGTTACAGTACTCCTACCCCAAGCAGCTATGGATTTTAAATGATAATGAAAGCCGCCAACTGGTGGTGTTTCACTTCTTGCACAGTTTAGGTTTTGTGTGTGTAGCCTTGTTTCATGGTAAACGTAATGCCACTTTCTTGATATGCCTACAGCTTCAGCATAGAACTATTCTTTACCTTAACTAATTTACCATGGAGTTTATTCAAAGAATGACAATTATAGCTGGAAAATTTTAGAATTTCTAGAAGGGTTAATTAACATTACTGTTTACCAAGCAAAGCTTTCTATATGCCATGTTTCGTCTGTGTTTAAGAGGGGTTGTTACAAAGACTAAGCCTCCAAACCTTAGACCAAAACAACAATAGCTGACATGTCATCTACAGCATCAGGAGAAAAAATAAAATAAAATAAAATAAAATAAAAAATACTGTATATGTCGGTGTATAAGACGGCTTTTTGTCCTTAAAAAATACCCAAAAAATTGAGGGTCGTCTTATACGCCCGGTCTAAAATGTGAATCCTGTAGTGTACGTTGTCAGCGAAGGTAATGATTGACGGTAGGTTTATCTCTGCCTTGGTAACAACACAAATACTTTCTACTGAAATCACTTACCATAATTCACATTATTTTAATAAAATAATAAAAGTATAGCATAATAAAAGTACTTTTATCTTATATAACAAGTGGTATGATTGCACACCTATAATAAATAAATTCTTTCAAGAGCAATCCTTAACTGTCATGTTGTTGGAGGTAGATATAGTTACAATATCATATACCACTTATAATATTACTCACCAGATACAGTGAAGCTCGATGATTAAGTTGATCAGGACGTGTAATGTAACTATATGTGTGTGGTTGTAACCAGTATACGTGTTGAGGAATGTTATGTGCCACAGTCGTCCTATATATATACGCCGAGAATAGAAGTAAGTGGTATATGGATTAACGGCAGGCAGGAAAGGAAGTCATGTGGGCTTGTTTACACTTTGGGCATAGACCCAAATACATCTGATTCGGAATTTGATCCACACGATGAGTGTCTTACAAATATAACACAAGATATTATTGATAAACTTGTGTTGTCAGATGATGAACATGATGAGAATTTTGAAGGACTTAAAAGTCATAACCATTTTAGTTCAAATTATAAAAACTAAATTTTTAAATGTTTTTAAATGCCAATTAAATTTCAAAACCATCATATGTACAGTTCGTACCTAACCTTGTATAGGCTGAGTGGTTGCCTCGGAGGGGGTAGTCTTATATGGTGAGTAAAGCCCAAAACCTATGTTTTAACTAGAAATTTTTGGGATCGTCCTATACTCCAACATATATGGTACCCAAATTTAGGTGGTAGCCATGTATCAGTAACCTCTACCCCAAGACCTACAAAAACCTAACTATCAGGGTATAAGACAAAGGTTGATTTTTGGAGAAAAAAAATTTTGGAAAAAAGTGAGTCTTATATGGCAGGAAATACGGTAGCTCTTTCTTCATTCTTCCCAACACCTTTCCTACCGACTGTTCAACTTCAATTAATGTCTTTGAAATGCAAGATTATGCTACTCACATAGGGTGGTGGTGGGTGGGTTAGCGGTGGATGTGACATGGGGGGAAAGGGTGGGATGCTCTTGTGGGCATTGGGGCCACTGTGAGGGTTGGCAGGAGCATTGTTAGCTCTCATAGCCCACACTCCCTCAACACCAATATCTACATTCATTCCACTCTGCAACATAGAGTATAACAAACACTGAATGCAGAATCAACAATTATTAATTTCATAAATACTTTCATTCCATTCTGCAAATAAGGAAAATAAACCCACTCCAAAATCACATCACATCAGTCGAGCATAAATCAATGCCACTCTACAATAATGAATCCTGAATATAAGTGAAAAAAGATTATTAAACCATATCTTGCCTCCAACTACAATGACTAAAAGAAAGCAAAATAAACCTTTTGGTTACACTCTTTCTTCCTAAAATCATAAAGTATTGTAAATGGTTGTTGAATAAAATTTTGTTTGCAAATGACACAGGTCTGATTGCAGTAGCCTTGAAAACCTGGAAAATGTGTTTGATAATGTATGCAAGACGCAGATATTGAAGGTGAATGTAAACAAAAGTATGGTGATGGTGTTTGAAAGAAGTAAAAGTGAAGTGGTTTATCTTAATTAATCATGTAGAGTAAGCGTTAATTGCCCAAAAGGGAGTGAAATTTGGCTGAATTGAGAGAAAATGGCATAGATACATGACTTCAAGTATCTTGGTTTGATCATGTGCAAGCATGGAAGCATGAAAGGAGAGACGAGAGAAACATGTGCAAGGGAGGAAAGTGGTTGGATCTCTAGGGAAGATCATGTAAGAACACAAAGCATAAAGGTGAAAAAGGAACTGCATGATGGAATAATCATACACCAAAAAGGACACGTGAAACTTGGATGTGAAATTAAAGACGATGCCCTTCTAGTTAGAATATAATTCTAGGAAACAGAAAAAAGTGGTGGTGGGTGCGGTCAGGTGAATAGGGATGATGGGGAATAACTTTCTCATTTATGGAAGCCAAAAACTTCAAAACAAGTGATATATGGGCGGGTGCTTTGTCATGGTGGAGAGCCCAGTAATTATTCTTTCATTTATCTAGAAGTTAGCACTGAAGACTTTCCATTAGCAGTTTCAAAACTTCAAAGTAAAACTTGCCAATGACAGTTTCTCCAGGAAGGATAAATTCCTTGTGAACAATGTCTTGGATGTCAAGAAAACTATCAACATTGAGTTCAAACTCCTGCAAGCTTGAAGCTCTTTTTTGGCCATTCCCTTGGGGAAGTTCTTAGGAACAAGCATCATATATAGATAAATAGATAGATAGAAACCCTTACTAGCAGCTCACAACATTAAAGTTACATCCATGAAATCTACTGAGTGATGCATCAGTATGATTCATTAGCCTAGTTAATTTCTTACTGGAAAAGGAGGGAAGGCTTCTCTAGCAGGACTGGGAGCTCCCCTATATCCCCCACTGCTACCTCGGCCCATCCCTCGCTGCGAAAAGTTCCTGTAGGTGGAATGGCAGAACATTATTATTAGTTTGACTTAAAGCATGAAACATTTTGGATGGTCTTCCTTCCAGCATTCATTATCATAACTACAAGAAAATCATGTAATAACCTAAATAAGAATCATGAGAAAATCCAACAGAAAATAACCAAATACAAGTTTTAACAGAAATTTCAGGAAATTAAATAGGTATCTTGAGTGTTCAATATAGGAAATTATTGCATTAGATGCTAAACAACCTTATGGATCTGATATTCTGGAGAAAGAATCACATTCTCAACACATGACAATCCTTCTGTAAGATATATAACTAACATCTCATAAGCACACCCCATCTCAAGCCACTCTAAGAAAGAGGAAAACTACTTAGTTCCTTCCTAAAAGGCAAGGCCTGCTATCACAGTAAACCAGATCTGTATAGTTTTTCATTGACCTTGCATTTACAGCCCAAGCCTCACAACAAAACAGAACAGTTGGTTCAACAATCCCCTTGAATGTTCAACATGTCATGTACATGAACAATTTCTTTTGTGATAGGACATTATGTTACCCTTCCTCCCATTTTGAAGTCGTCCATAATGTGGTGCCTTGCAATCAACCTCTATTTTTTGTAATTTTCTTGTTAAAGGAAAATCCACATTCAACAGATACTTGTTCATAAAACATTGGAAGCAACTGTTATTAAACACTCCATGACTCGACATACTTCTCTTCTTCACCTAGAAGGAAGTGTAGTAGTGTATAAACCATTTCAATTATATAATCAATATTTGCAAAATTAATCATCACTAATTGGCCAGTATAATCTAGCCAGTAACACTAGTAACTATACCAGCACATGACTTTATCACATTTCATCTTCACCCTGCCAGTCTCCATGAAAATTATCAATACACTGGTTAACTTTTTAAAGAAATCTTGTTATTCACTCATTTGCCTTTATTTATGTTAAGAGAGAAGAGGCATTGTTAAAGATGCCTTCTTCATTAATCCTTCTATAAGATTCCTGAGTAATGTCTCTTATTTTTTTTCATTGTTATATGGCTAGTAATTTGCTAAAAAAAAAAATTCTAAAATCAGCAAAACAAAATCTATTTCCAAATAAGGAGGGATCTTCAGGAGCTTTTTATATTGATACAAGGATTTCTTTTGCGGTTCTGCACAATTTTACAATACATAAAACAATGATCTTTGGAACATACATTATTGCCCTCTTTCCTCAAGCTACCTATGGCAACAGACCACTAATAAAAAGTACAATCCTGAGTCATTCATTCAGC